>VIBQ01000079.1:167400-200000 GCA_006937295.1 Carpinus fangiana | reverse complement strand
AGGAAATTACACATTTTTAGATGATGCTTGCCTGGTACAAATACCAAATAAAACGCTTGTTGATTTTGAAATATTTCTTGATGCCATTCAATCTGGTACTATGTCATCCACAAATATTCCACAAAAAATCATGTATTGTTTCTGGTGAGGCCTACGAAATTTGAGGTTTGTACATATTGGACTCTTTATTGCTCTATAATAGTTTTTATTGAACATAAATTAGTTACAAACTAGTTCGTAACTAATTCATACAACCAGTCTAAAATGACATGCTTTTTTAATAGCATTAGGAACACATGTCATTTTAGTAAACTAATTTGTATGAATTAACTGAAATCCAGTTTGTAGCTAATTAATTTCTAGGGAAAAATTCACTTTTAACTCATGAAGTTTTAGCGATTTTCCAATGTTAACCTTAAAGTTTAAAAATTTGCAATCCACCCCCGTAAAGTTTCAAAAACTTGCAATGTTAACCCCAACATCAATTTGGCAGTCAAATTGGATGGTTTCCGTCCCACGTGCACCTCACATGACTCTTTAGGGTTCTTTAGGGTTTAAACTTCCATTTTTGCCCTCCCTTCGGTCTAATGAATTTGGCTGCTTTTTTTTTTTTTTCAACTCCAACGCTTTTATGGATGAAGAGAGACATGCAACAGTATCATCACCTTCACCCACTCGCGTATCCATGGACCCACTCGCGTATCCATGGAAGAGGAAGCCCAGAAATAGAATCACCATGGACACTCTCCCCTCTCCAAACCCCTTCTCCCTCTCTGCTTTATCACTGCATAGCCTCTCTCCATCGCCACGAGGGCAACATATATTCCATCGTAGTTTCCAAGGAACTAGTCTTCACCGGCTGCGAGAGTAACCGAATTCGTGCATGGAGGCAACCCAACGGCATGGAGCGGGGGTGTCTCGAGGCGAATTCCGGTGAGGTCCGTGCCATGTTTGCCTACGGTAACATGCTATTTACTACGCATAAAGATCACAAAATCCTAGTTTGGAACTTCACGGTGTCAGATAGCTTTCGGTTCAACAAGGTCTCCACCCTTCCCAGAAGAGGCTCATTTCTTTTGTACCTAAAAAGGACAAACACCCACAAACACAAGGATTGTATTTCCTGCATTGCTTATTACCACGCACAAGGGCTATTATACACCGGCTCCTACGACAAAACGGTCAAAGCTTGGCGGATTTCTGATAAAAAATGCGTTGACTCCTTCGTTGCACACGCAGATAATGTAAACGCAATATTGATGAGCCAAGATGATGGGTGCGTTTTCACATGCTCGTCTGATGGGTCCGTTAAAATATGGAGAAGGGTATATAGAGAAAACTCTCCTTTCCTGCCTTCCCGTGGATTTCTGTTCTACTCTGCTTTTGGTTGCAAAAACAGGGTAGAACAGAGGAGTGTGGGTTCCATTTCATACTCTGTAATTGCACTCTTTTTTCTTCAACAAGTTAAAGGATTGAAAGACAGTGATCCCCCACCATCTCCGCGGCCTTATTATAAAATTGATCTTCTCGCTTATTTCTGTCACTGGAGTCTGGCTCACTTTGCTCTCTCTCTCTCTCTGTACGTCTGCGTGTGTTTGTGTTTGTGTGACTGTTGTTAAGCAAAAGGAGATCCCACCATCAAACCCGCTACATATCTCGATCTCCATATATTCCTCTCAGACACTCAACAAAAGAAACAAAGATGGTTGCGGCCGCAGAGAAGCCCGAAAAGTAGCCGACAGTGCAAGAGGTACAAAATCTTTCCATTCCTACGAAACGTTTTCTTCAATTAATTTAATATATTTTTACTTTTCCTCACAGAATCTTCCGCTTCCCTCTACTCACAATTTTGTTTATCTTCGATCAGGTACGGGAGGAGCTAAAGAGAATGACAGACATAGGCTTCCCCGTAGCCGCCACGAGCATTCTGGGATACCTCAAAAACATGATCTTGGTCGTCTGCATGGGCAGGCTGGGAAGCCTAGAGCTCGCCGGCGGCGCTTTAGCCATCGGGTTCACTAACATCACTGGCTATTTCGTCCTGTCCGGGCTAGCCATGGGCATGGAGCCGCTCTGCAGCCAGGCCTTTGGGTCACGAAATTTCTCCATGCTTTCTCTTACTCTACAAAGAACAATTATCATGCTACTTCTCGCCTCATTCTCCATCGCCCTTCTAAGAATATCTTCCACCTCTCCGGGAAGGACAGCCGCTGAGTCGACCCTCTTCGAGTCCATATCGTCTGCGTGGCAGTCTGTTTGGCAATCGTTCTCAAGAAAACCGTGGACAAGCCATTGGGTCAGTAACTCGCTTAGTCGTCCTACCCAACCCAGCCATTGTTGTCGTTCGATCAAGAGCTTTGAAACTTTAACAGATTTTCATGTTTATGAGGAATATTAATGGAATATTGAAGGACAAGAGGCCTTTATATAAATAAATTAAAAAAAAAAAGGGGGTTTTTTGAAAACAGAGAATTTTACATGAGAAATGGGTGCAGAAGATCTGACACGCCTCCCACAGGGGCTCCCACCTTCCCTATATAACACCTCTCATTTCCCTCGTTTCCCTTATCAGCGTTTCTCTTCGGCTTTTGCCCTCTCGAAAGCTTTTCTATTTCCTCTGTTTCTCTTTCGGTCTCCATCCAAAACAAAGACCCTTCACCTAGGCACCCACCTGGGCTTCAGCTAGAACTGGCTTACTCTCAGGAAGCTCTGGAAAAAAGTGATTCTTCTAGTAATCAAAGGGTGGTTCTCGCCCTCTATGACGCCCTGAGCACCTGCGACGTGGCCACTGTGCACTAGATCGTCGCCGCCGACCTCGAGTGGTGGTTCCATGGTCCGCCATCTCATCAGTTTTTGATGCGACTTCTCACCGGCAGTGCTACAGCATCTGCCTCGTCCTTCACCTTCATCCCCCAGTCCATAACCTCCTTCGGGCCCACTGTCCTCGTCGAGGGCTGCGATCGCAACGGTAAGGTTGATGAAAATGGGTAGCCAAGTTGGTCGCCTGATGTTGTATGCGACGTGCTCCTCTGTTTTTGTCGCATGCCACTTCCTCATTGCTGTCGTGGATTTTGTTTACAGTGGCAAAACGACGACGTGTGTGGGTGAGGATAATTTTGCTAAAGTTTTTGAGAAGAAGGCATTACCCTAAATGAGGGGTAAAACGGGAAGATTAAACCTTAAGCAGTCACGTGAGGCGCACGTGGGACGGAATCCATCCAATTTGACGACCAAATTGACGTTGGGGTTAACATTGCAAGTTTTTGAAACTTTATGGGGGTGGATTGCAAATTTTTAAACTTTGAGGTTAACATTGCAAAATCACTGAAATTTCATGGGTTAAAAGTGAATTTTTCCCTAATTTCTATTTTTTTTTATGGATGTTTGTTAACGATAAGCATGTCATGTTACACATTGATTAATTAGGTTATTATCTCACACATTATACTTCTTCAATTTTTGTAGTTCTTTTGGTCAAAACCTTCAAACAAATACCTATTTTTGGGAAAACTGCTTCGCAATTTTTATTTCGATCTATGGTTTGCTACTATTTTTGTACTTCATGGGTAATGCGCAGGTTAGTGCTCTACTCAACATCTTTATTTTATTTTATTTTTTTTAAGATTCAGGACCATAATTCATATAATTAATTAGCTAGGTGTGTGATCAGATAGGTTCTATGTGCATAGAAGGACACAACATGCTCTTATGTACTGGGACAAATTAAGAATATTCTAAAAGGCCAACTTAAAAGTTTATGGTGCCCAAAAGTTTCGATATATAGTTCTTACAATTAATAATATGTTGAAATGTTCAAATTCTTCCTATAGTACTGTATAACTAATAGTTCTACTACTTAGTTATTAGTGTTTACAAAAATTAGAGGAACAATGAAATATAAAAATGTTTTTTTAGTGATTTGATAAACCAAATTTGTGAAACAAACATACACACAAATAGCAGCTGAGAAGGTAGCTAATAAGGCTAAAAAGTTGGAGGAGATTGAACGTGAAATAAGACTTATAAGAACAAAAGTAAAGTTCTGGATGGCTAGAAATTGTCTCCCTCACAAAATGAAAGAGCCGATTATCAACTGCATACAACAGAGATTGAAAGAAAACAAAGATTTTGATATGGACAAACTCATCTCTCATCTTTCTAAAGATCTTGTAATAGAGATTAAGCACCATCTTTGTTTACCCTTACTACAAAGAGTGAGTTTTTTTTTTTTTTTTTTAATTTTTTTACATTAGTTGAATATCCATACACCCTTCACATATATATAATCATTTCTATAATATTGGGCTTGTTTGCAAGCTAGGTGGTTCCAAATCTTGAAAATCAAGGTGATCAAAATTTGTTGGAACGGATTTGCGAATCTCTCAAGCCAAAGTACTACAATGAGGACATCGACATTCTTCGAGTGGGAGAACGTACCACTTACAGTGATGGTGTTCACCACACAAGGCAGTGTATGATGCTTCAAAACCAATAATGATGAGAATGGTGACAGTGCTGATCATCAGTCTATTGACACATTTGAGCTCTACGGAGAAGAACTTCTACGGTGGTTGAACCACTCCCCTTCGCACAAAAAAATGCTCCCAATTACCTCCACCAAAACTATCAGAACCCACTCAAAAGTTGAAACCTTTGCTCTAACAGCCAATGACTTGAAACATCTAGTTCCCAGGCATAACCGAGCAGCAGAAGCTACAAAAGGGTTTGTACAAGGAGTTTTCCGGCACCTTAATTAAGGAAAACAAGGATATAAATTTCTCCCAAAATGGCTAAGCATAACAGTACTAGCTGTCTATCTGTTGGAAAATTTCGTAAAGCTCTTCCATGTAATTCCCTTAAGACTCTATAACCTCTAATACTAAAAAAAGACTTATCATTAGTTCTATTTATACTAAAACAACTATAGAATAAGGAAATAGGAGCTATGGGACAACTGGTGAAAATAAAGTTCCCTATCACACTATGGAATGTACGTCCGGATTCGGGGCCGTACGTCCGCTGTGATACTTCTGACCATACATCCAATCTCGAGACCATACGTCCACTTCGAGGTTTTCAAGGAGAACCTCATTTTTCTCCACTCATCCTCCTATTCTCCAAACCAACTCCTAAGGCCATCAAAGGCTTCCAAAGGTCTCGTAAGTTGAAATGAAACCTCTATGCAACGCGATCATGCTAAGTTAACAAAACGCTAACCTAAATAAGATTTAAAGCATAACTAAAGCTAAAACTACGACTACCAACACAAGACAATAATCGAGCAGCATAACAACGTAGTTAAAGAGCTAGGTAATCAAGCATTACTGCCTTGAAGCGAAACTTCAAGAACCTTCACTCCACTAGCACCGAACTCACAAAACCTCACAAAACACTCACAAGTCACAAGGAAGGATTTTCGCAGCCTTGGGGCTCCAGAGGGGTTAGGGCGAGAATGGGTGTGAAATTGGCGAGGGGGTGAGGGGTATTTATAAGGCCAGAAACTAGCGAACATCTGGTCCTAGGGGCGTAGGTCCAGTACTATTACATAGCGGTGTAAAGGCTGCTTCATACGTCTAGGTATTATCCAGCAGTTAATCCAAAAAGTAGCGTACGTCCAGTACTTTTGAGCGTACGTCTATGTACTATTCACATAGCACGACGTATTATTTGTCAGCATACGTCCGGTGGTCCCCTACCGTATGTCTGCACTACAAACAACAGCGTATGTCTGGTGTTTTTGCGTACGTCCATGTACTATTCACATAGTACGGTGTACTATCTGTCAGTGTACGTCCGGTGGTCCCCCCGTGTACGTCCACACTAAAGACAGGAGCGTACGTCCACTACTACAGACAATAGCGTACGTCCGATCCAAAAGTCCAATTTTTCCAAAATGGCCTTATGGCTGATCCTAGTGACCCAAAATCTAAATTAACCCTCTAACTAAGCTACTTAAGCTCAGTTAATTATTTGGGTCACTACAAGTTCTAATCCTCCCTCTCCCTTCTTGTGTGGACAAGTAAAAAAAAAAAAAATAGTGGGATGATTCTTATGTCTTGTGATTTGTTCCATGGATACGTTTTGACGATTTGAGATAGTTTCATTTAATTGATAGCAAGAATATCAAAGAATCGTCAAATGTATCTGAAATCATCAAATGTATCCGTGAAACAAATCATAAGAAATATCTAATAATCATCCCACCAATGGAATTGAAGTAAAACTTTTTAAATATTAAAACTCATAAAATAAGAAAATATTAAATTACATGAAAATCCGGTTGTTGTTCATCATCAACCATAGTTAAGAAAATAGCTACACATAATTATGAAAATAAATCCTACAAACAAAATACTAGAGATAAAGGAAAAAGTAAACTAACTCGAATTGATGGTGCTTGAATGGCCTGGCCAAATGGGAGAGAAGCTCCCAATTCTTGGCCGAACCACTCATCTTTTTTCTCCTCTATCTAAAACTAAGCACACCTTCTCTTCAAGACTTATAAACCTATTTATATGGTGTAAAAAAACCCTAGAAGCCCTGGGAATCCCATAAAAATCGTACTTCAATCTCCTAATCAAATTAGGAAGTGATGTAGATTAGACTTATCGTCAATCTATCTATCTTATCTTTCATTATTGTATTTGAATTTCATATTTTATCTTTATTAAGTGTTTATTAGGTTTAGGGAGTCTGTAATTCATATTTTATCTTTATTAAGTGTTTATTAGGTTTAGGGAGTCTATAATTTGTATTTTATCAGGTTTAGGGTTTTGGGCTATATATACATGTTTATAGCCTTCAGAAAAGCGGTTGTTTATTTATTGATATTGATTAATGAGAATACTCAGAGTTGAGTTTATTCATCTTTTTCCTTCAAAATACTAGAGAGTATCTAGATTTTCAAGAAGAGTTCTTAGATCATTGATAGTCTCAAGATCTAGAATTATTTATCCGCTGCATATTTGTTGTTCTTCGCTGCAGCCCATTAAGTCGCGCTGCATCAGTTAGTATCAGAGCTCAGTCACTTTCCATGAATGGGGAGGAGCAATAGCTTTGCAGACATGAATGAGGTGTACGCACACACGGAGACAACACGTAAGGAGCAACCGGCAATTCATTTGCGGCACATGGGTCGTGGGCCGAACGATTGTCGTCGCCAACCAAGACCGCAATTCGCGGTGGCTGAAGGAAAAATTAAAGCTGAAACTCGGCAATACAAGGAGGATCAATTTCGGGCATTGGAGGATCGACGTGAAGCCTCGCCTACCCAAATATCCAACTTGTATCATCACAACGGGAATGGATTTGGAGACCCTTCTGCGGAGCGCAGAACGCACAGACGTCAGCACTGTGCGCAAGCTCATGCCAATCAATGGGAAAACGGATTCAAACTCGATATACCGGAATCCCAAGGTTGGATGCAACCCGAAGAGTTCCTTGTAACAAGAAAAATAGAAAAAATCGACAAAAAGAAGGTGCTTAGAGAGGCGGGGGAGATTTGGAGTCAATTGGTTGAGGAGGAGGAAGATGGATTTATTGAGGAAGATTGCTCTATAGATTGGGCCTCTCCACCAATAATCTATGACACCTATCCTGACGAAGAGGTGTGTTCTATACATCAAGTTGATTTCCTTGGAGTAGATGCTATATTGTCAAAAACTTTTAACCAAAGTTATGATAAGATCTATGGAGTGGAGACGACTTTTTTATCAAAGAGTGAATGGATCGTTGTGAGTTCGTTGGGAATTCTCATAACATGTGGGAAGGGCAAGGCAAGACAAGGGCATGGCAAGGAGGCGCATGGTCTTCAATATAAATGTTGCAGTGTGTTGATGAATAAGGCCATCATGTTTACAATGGGGTATGGCCTTGTTGTGATTTTGAGAAGAGAAGATTGGAATGAGTTGACAGGGCACCCGAAGGACCGTGGAAAAGACAGTTCGAATTCGGGGCGAATTCTCTCCAACCTGGGGAGGATGATGTAGATTAGACTTATCGTCAATCTATCTATCTTATCTTTCATTATTGTATTTGAATTTCATATTTTATCTTTATTAAGTGTTTATTAGGTTTAGGGAGTCTGTAATTCATATTTTATCTTTATTAAGTGTTTATTAGGTTTAGGGAGTCTATAATTTGTATTTTATCAGGTTTAGGGTTTTGGGCTATATATACATGTTTATAGCCCTCAAAAAAGCGGTTGTTTATTTATTGATATTGATTAATGAGAATACTCAGAGTTGAGTTTATTCATCTTTTTCCTTCAAAATACTAGAGAGTATCTAGATTTTCAAGAAGAGTTCTTAGATCATTGATAGTCTCAAGATCTAGAATTAGTTATCTGCTGCATATTTGTTGTTCTTCGCTGCAGCCCATTAAGTCGCGCTGCATCAGGAAGCAATCCTAGTACAAATCGGAATAGGATTCGTCTAGATTTGCGTTCTTATATTGCCGGATGATTTTGGCATAGTAAATGTCTGAATTAGAAAAATCCTATTTTTAGTATTTTGAGTTAGATTTCCACTACCACTAGTTTCACCTTAATCCTATACTTGACTGAAAGTTATGATCAAAATACTAAGACATATACAGAATCTAAAATTTAATCCAATCTGTTTTTAACTCCAATTAGAGAAATTCCGATTTAATTATTTCCTTGAAAGTTTAATCAAATCAAGGAAATGATTCAATCAGAATTTCTCTAATTGGAGTTAAAAATGGATTGGATTAAATTTCAGATTCTACACATGCCTTAGTATTTTGATAATAACTTTCAACTCAAGCATCGGATAGAGATGAAACTAGAGCATTGGAAAATCTAACTCAAAATACTACAAATCATTGTCAAATAGGACTTTCCTAAGTCAAACGTTTTCTAATCTAAAATCGTCTCACAATATAAGAATGCAAATATGGACGAATCCTATTCCTATTTGTACTAGGATTGCTTCAAATTTGACTAGGACATTGAAGTAAGATTTTTTTGGGATTCCTAGGGCTTTTAGAGTTTGTTTTACACCCTATAAATAGGCTTCTAAGCCTTGCAAAGAAGTTGTGCTTTAGACAGAGAACGAAAAAGAGGAGCCGTTCGGCCAAGAACTAGGAGCTTCTCTCCCATTCGGCCAGGCCAATCAAGCACTAGCGGTTCGAGTTAGTTTACATTTTCTTTTAATTTTAGAATTTTATATTTAGGATTTATTTTCATAATTATTTGAAGCTAATTTCTCAACAAAGGTTGATGATGAAGCCTCCTCACAGATGAAGAGCAACCGTATTTTCATGTAATTTAATATTTTTAGATTTTATGAGTTTTAATATTTCAAAAGTTTTACTTCAATTCAATTAGTGAGATGATTCTTATCGCCTGTGATTTGTTCAACGAATACATTTAATGATTTGAGATAGTTTCATTTAATTGATTGCAAGAATATTTAAGAATCATCAAATATATCCGTGGAACAAATCACAATAAATATCCATGAATCATCCCACTAATGGAATTGAAGTAAAACTTTTTCAACATTAAAACTCATAAAATCAGAAAATATTAAATTACATGAAAATAAGGTTGCTCTTCATCCTCAACCTTAGTTGAAAAATTAGCTACACATAATTATGAAAATAAATCCTACAACCAAACAGTAAACATAAAGGAAAAAGTAAACTAACTCGAATTGTTGGTGCTTGATTGGCCTGGCCAAATGGGAGGAAGCTCTCAGTTCTTGGCCGAATGGCTCTTCTTTTTCATCCTCTATTTAAATCTAAGCACACCTTCTCTTCAAGGCTTATTAGCCTATTATAGGGTGTAAAAAAAATCCCTTGAAGCCCTAGGAATCCCAAAAAAATCGTACTTCAATTTTCTAGTCAAATTAGGAATCAATCATAGTACAAATCGGAATAAGATTCGTCTAGATTTACGTTCATACATTGCGAGACGATTTAGCCATAGCAAACTTCTAAATTAGGAAAATCGTATTTTTTCATAATAATTTCTAGTATTTTGAGTTAGATTTCAAATGCCACTAGTTTCACCTTAATCCTATTCTTAAGCTCAAAGTTATGATCAAAATACTAAGACGTGTGCGGAATCTAAAATTTAATCCAACCCGGTTTAATTAGAGAAATTCCAATTTAATCATTTCCTTGAAAGTTCAATCAAATCAAGAAAATAATTAAATCGAAATTTCTCTAATTGGAGTTAAAATCGGATTGGATTAAATTTTAGATTCTACACATGTCATAGTATTTTGACAATAACTTTCGGCTCAAGCATCGGATTAAGGTGAAACCAGCAGCACTGGAAATATAACTCAAAATGCTACAATTCATTGTGAAATATGACTTTCCTAATTCAAACGTTTTCTATGCCAAAATTGTCCTGCAATATAAGAACGCAAATCTGAACGAATCCTATTCCTATTTATACTAGGACTGCTTCCTAATTTGACTAGGAGAATGACGTAAGATTTTTTTGGGATTCCTAGGGTTTTTAGGGGGTTTTTTACACCTTATAAATAGGTTTCTAAGCCTTGAAGAGAATGTGTGCTTAGTTTTAGACAGAGGACGAAAAAGAGGAGCCGTTCGGCCAAGAACTAGGTGCTTCTCTCCCATTTGGCTAGGCACTAGCAATATGATTTAGTTTACATTTTATTTTATCATTTGTATTTTGTTTTTAGGATTTATTTTCATAATTATGTTTAGCTAATTTCTCAACTAAGGTTGAGAATAAAGCCTCCTTGATGAAGAGCAACCATATTTTCATGTAATTTAATCTTTTCCGATTTTATGAGTTTTAATATTTAAAAATTTTTACTTCAATTTAATTAGCGGGATGATTCTTATCTCTTGTGATTTGTTCGACGAATACATTTAATGATTTGAGATAGTTTCATTTAATTGATTGCAAGAATATCCAAGAATCATCAAATGTATCTCAAATCATCAAATGTATTCGTGGAACAAATCACAATAAATATCTAGGAGTCATTCCACTAATGGAATTGAAGTAAAACTTTTTAAACATTAAAACTCATAAAATCAGAAAATATTAAATTACATGAAAATATAGTTGCTCTTCATACTCCACCTTAGTTGAGAAATTAGCTACATATAATTAGGAAAATAAATCCTACAAACAAAATACTAAACATAAAGAAAAGAGTAAACTAACTTGAATTGCTGGTGTTTGATTGGCCTGGCCGAATGGGAGAGAAGCTCCCAATTCTTGGCCGAACAACTCATCTTTTTCGTCCTTTGTCTAAAACTAAGCACACATTCTCTTTAAGGCTTATAAGCCTATTTATAAGGTGTAAAAAAACTCTAGAAGCCCTAAAAATCCTAGAAAAATCGTACTTCAATCTGTTAGTCAAATTAGGAATCAATGCTAGTACAAATCGGAATAGGATTCGTCTATATTTGCGTTATTACATTGCGGGACGATTTTAACATAGCAAACGTCCGAAATAGGAAAATCTTATTTCACAATAATTTGTAGTATTTTGAATTAGATTTCCAATGCAGCAAGTTCCACCTTAATTTTATGCTTGAGTTGAAAGTTTTGGTCAAAATATTAAGACGTGTACGGAATCTAAAATTTAATTCAATCCGAGTTTAACTCCAATTAGAGAAATTCTGATTTAATCATTTTCTTAAGAGTTTAATCATATCAAAGAAATGATTAAATCAGAATTTCTCTAATTGAAGTTAAAATCGAATTAGATTAAATTTCAAATTATGCACATGCCTTAGTATTTTGACAATAACTTTCGGCTCAAGCATTAGATTTGGGTGAAACTAGTGACATTGGAAATCTAACTCAAAATACTACAAATTATTATGAAAATAGGATTTTCCTAATTCAGACTTTTAATATGTGAAAATCGTCCCGCAATGTAAAAACTCAAATATAGACGAATCTTATTTCAATTTGTACTAGGATTGCTACCTAATTTGACTAAGAGATTGAAGTAAGATTTTTCTAGGACTCTTAGAGCTTCTAGGGTTTGTTTTACATTCTATAAATAGGTTAAGCCTTGAAGAGAAGATGTGCTTAGTTTTAGATAGATGACGAAAAAGAGGAGCCGTTCGACCAAGAACTGGGAGCTTCTCTGCCATTCGGCCAAGCCAATCAAGCACTAGCTGTTCGAGTTAGTTGACATTTTCCTTTATGTTAAGTATTTTGTTCATAGGATTTATTTTCATAATTATGTGTAACTAATTTTTCAACTAAAGTTGAGGATGAAGCCTCACCGATGAAAAGCAACCGTATTTTCATGTAATTTATTATTTTCTGATTTTATGAGTTTTAGTGTTTAAAAAGTTTTATTTCAATTCAATTAGTGGGATGATTCTTATCTCTTGTGATTTGCTCAATAGATACATTTGATAATTTGAGATAGCTCATTTAATTGATAGCAAGAATATCAAAGAATCATCAAATGTATCTCAAATCATCAAATGTATCCGTGGAGCAAATCACAAGAGATATCTAAGAATTATCCCACTAATGGAATTGAAGTAAAACGTTTTAAACATTAAAACTCATAAAATCGAAAAATATTAAATTACATGAAAATGCGATTGTTGTTCATCTGCAACCCTAGTTGAGAAATATGCTACACATAATTATGAAAATAAATCCTACAAACAAAATACTAAACATAAAGGAAAAAGTAAACTAACTTGAATTGCTAGTGCTTGATTGGCCTGGTCAAATGGGAGAGAAGCTCCCAGTTCTTGGCCGAAGAGCTCATCTTTTTCGTCCCATGTCTAAAACTAAGCATGCCTTCTCTTCAAAGCTTATATGTCTATTTATAGGGTGTAACGACCCTAAAAGCCTAGGAATTCAAGAAAAATTGTACTTCAATCTCCTAGTCAAATTAGGAAGCAATCATAGTACAAATCGGAATAGAATTCGTCTAGATTTACGTTCTTATATTGCGGGTCGATTTTGGCATAGCAAACGTCCGAATTAGAAAAATCCTATTCACAATAATTTGTAGTATTTCAAGTTAGATTTCCAATGCCACTACTTTCACCTTAATCCTATATTTGACCTGAAAGTTATAGTCAAAACACTAAAACATGTCCATAATCTAAAATTTGATCCAATCCGATTTTAACACCAACTGGAGAAATTCCGATTTAATTGTTTCCTTGAAAATTTAATTAAATCAAGAAAATGATTAAATCGAAATTTTTCTAATTGGACCTAAATTAGGATTGGATTAAATTTCATATTCTGCAAATGCCTTAGTATTTCAACAATAACTTTTGGCTCAAGTGGCGAATTAGGGTGAAACTAGAAGCATTGGAAATCTAACTCAAAGTACTACAAATCATTGTGAAATAGTATTTTCCTAATTCAGACATTTTCTATGCTAAAATCGTCTCACAAAATAAAAACGCAAATCTGAACAAATCCTATTATGATTTATACTAGTATTGCCTTTTAATTTGACTAGGAGAATGACGTAAGATATTTCTGGGATTCCTCAAGCTTTTAAGGTTTTTTTTATACCCTATAAATAGGCTTCTAAGCCTTGAAGAGAAGATGTGCTAAGTTTTAGATAGAGGACGAAAAAGAGGAGTTGTTCGACCAAGAACTGATGATGCAGAATGAAGAATTGGCTCTGTTCGGTAACCAGGATGTGGTTCTACTGTTCATCCGGGTTGCACTGATGAGCCATTGGCTCTATTCGGTAACCAGGATGTGGTTCTACTGTTCATCCGGGTTGCACTGTAGCACGTTTGATGTTTGACCGATTTAAGTTAGAAAAAAACCGTATGACATTTTTGCCCTTATTTTTTTGGGTTTCATCCAGGCCATTGGTTGTTTGGGTGTTGTGGGTTTTGAAAAAGCTGAAGGTGGTGAGCTTCACGGTGAGGAAGAAGGACTGCCGGGTGAGCTTGGAAGGGTCGAGGAAGGATGTGAAGGGACTGTAGAGAACTGAATCAAATCCGTTGAATGCAATCAGCAACTTTATTGCAATTTCGGTGGTGGGTTTCGAAAAATCCCGGTTTCTCCCATGGTGGGTTTGGAAAAATCTTCCATCGCTCCGAAAACCCACCAAAAAGACAATTTAGAGAGTGGTTTTCCGGTGATTGGTTTACCGCTTACCGGGCGCTTGGTCTCTAGCTTCCCCAAGTAACAGTAATCACACTACTAACAAAACTTTCTTTCTTTCTCTCTCTACGGCCCTGCCTCTTTGTCTCGCTTCTTCTAGTCACAGTGGCTTTGGCTCTTTCGCTCTTTCCTTGCAGATCAAATATTTGCTTGGTAGGTCAAGGACAATTTCAGACCAAACAATTGCTGATTGCGTCTCGAGTTGAAGCCGTCGTTGGTGGTGGAGGTGAAGAAGAAAGGAGGGGATGAAGGAGAGAAACTGAGAAGAAGAAAGCAGGGGTATTTCGGTGATGTCAAAAGTTTTTTTAAGTAAAAGACAAAAAAGTGTACAGTATAACCATGTACAGTACAACACAAAAAGGGTTATCAAACACCACCAATATTAGTTTAGAGTTAGTTTTATTTTGTAATGGGTTTTAATATTTAATTTATGTTTTTAGAGTCCTTATTTAATAATGGGCTTGGCCCAAAAGTCAGTCACCTTAGGGTTAGGGTTTCATGTTTTAGTCTATTTAAGCATAAGTTTCAATTGTATTAGAAAATGATGATTGAGAAATAAAAAATTTGTTTTGTTATTGAAAGTTGTGACTACTCTTTTATGTGGTGAGACTCCATGTTCCTGGTGAGACGCCAGATTTATCCAATTGGTGAGATGCCAATTTTTTATCTTTATTTTGTTCTTCATCCGTTCTGCGTCAAATTTTGGTATCAGAGCAATTGGTATCTTTGTTTTATCAGAACAAAATAAAGATAAAAAAATTGGCGTCTCACCAATTGGATAAATCTGGCGTCTCACAAGGAACGTGGAGTCTCACCACATAAAAGAGTAGTCACAACTCTCAATAACGAAACAACTTTTTTATTTCTCAATCATCATTTTCTAATACAATTGAAACTTATGCTTAAATAAACTAAAACATGAAACCTTAACCCTAAGGTGACTGACTTTTGGGCCAAACCCATTATTAAATAAGGACTCTAAAAACATAAATTAAATATTAAAACACATTACAAAATAAAATTAACTCTAAACTAATATTATTTCTTCATTCTGCATCATTCTCCCCTTCTTTGAAAATAAACTCGTCCTCGAGTTTAGTAAAATACGAGCAAAAGACTTTTAAACCAAAGAAGACTCACGAACACAGTAAATAAATTGAATCCCACAATCTTTCTACTGTGACCACAACAAAATCTCTCCATTGCAAGCGGTCATGCTTTGGATCTACTTCTCTTTATGCTCTAGGTTGATGATGAGTAGTTGCTGAACTAAGATGGCGATCGACTTTTAACCCAAAGAAAACTCACGAACATAGTAAATAAATTGAATCCCACAATCTTTTTACTGTGACCACAATAGAGTCTCACCATTGCCAGTGGGTTGTTCGGTGGTGCTTCGAGTCGACTGCTCCTTATGCTCGGCCATTACGCTTATTCATCGGGCCGATTTGAAGACACAAAAAATCAAAATTTAAATTAGCAAGACACAGTACTCTCTCTTTTTTTTTTTTTAGCATTCGACAAAACTTGTTCACATGCCTAGAATAAAAACAAAAAAAACCTCTTCATATGGTGCCGCTGGGAAAACGTGATTTTTTTTCCCTTTTCTTTTTCTTCTTCTTTTGTCTTGAATGCGTGGGTTGGTCTTGTTGTTGGTCGGTTGAAGCCATTATTTTTCTTTTGGCTGCTGCGTTGCGGGGAGCGGGTTGAGCAGATTCGTTGGTTGTGTTAGTTTGGGTGTCGATGGAGGCTACTTGATTGGGTGAATTTTGCCATTGTCGGGGTGTGATGTGTGCTGTCTATTGATGCCAGGGATCGTCAATTGTTTGAGAAAACAATCAAGACTTGGGCCCAGATACCAAAATTGACGCAGCACAAACCAGCACGGATGGAGAACAAAATAAAGATAAAAAAAATTGGCGTCTTACCAATTGGATAAATATGGCGTCTCACCAAGAACGTGGAGTCTCACCACATAAAAGAATAGTCACAACTCTCAATAAAAAAGCAACTTTTTTATTTCTCAATCATCATTTTCTAATACAATTGAAACTTATGCTTAAATAGACTAAAACACGAAACCCTAACCCTAAGGTGACTGACTTTTGGGCCAAGCCCATTATTAAATAAGGACTCTAAAAACATAAATTAAATATTAAAACCCATTACAAAATAAAACTAACTCTAAACTAATATTATTTCTTCATTCTGCATCACTTTTCTCAATCATCATTTTCTAATACAATTGAAACTTATGCTTAAATAGACTAAAACACGAAACCCTAACCCTAAGGTGACTGACTTTTGGGCCAAGCCCATTATTAAATAAGGACTTTAAAAACATAAATTAAATATTAAAACCCATTACAAAATAAAACTAACTCTAAACTAATATTATTTCTTCATTCTGCATCATTAAATGATGTAGAAAGTGATGCAGAATGAAGAAATAATATTAGTTTAGAGTTAGTTTTATTTTGTAATGGGTTTTAATATTTAATTTATGTTTTTAGAGTCCTTATTTAATAATGGGCTTGGCCCAAAAGTCAGTCACCTTAGGGTTAGGGTTTCGTGTTTTAGTCTATTTAAGCATAAGTTTCAATTGTATTAGAAAATGATGATTGAGAAATAAAAAAGTTGTTTTGTTATTGAGAGTTGTGACTACTCTTTTATGTGGTGAGACTACACGTTCCTAGTGAGACGCCAGATTTATCCAATTGGTGAGACCTCAATTTTTTTTATCTTTATTTTGTTCTCCATCCGTGCTGGTTCGTGCTGCGTCAACTGGGAGCTTCTCTCCCATTCGGCCAAGCCAATCAAGCACTAGCTGTTCGAGTTAGTTTACATTTTCCTTTATGTTTCGTGTTTTGTTCGTATGATTTATTTTCATAATTATGTGTAACTAATTTTTCAATTAGGATTAAGGATGAAGCCTCACCGTTTTGAAGAGCAATCGTATTTTCATTTAATTTAATATTTTTCGATTTTATGAGTTTTAATATTTAAAAAGTTTTATTTCAATTCAATTAGTGGGATGATTCTTATATCTTGTGATTTGTTCGATGAATATATTTAATGATTTGAGTAGTTTTATTTAATTGATTGCTAGAATATTCAAGAATCACTAAATATATCTCAAATCATCATATGTATCCGTGGAACAAATCACAAGTGATATCCAAGAATCATCCTACTAATGGAATTAAAGTAAAAAATTTAAACATTAAAACTAACAAAATCAGTAAATATTAAATTACATGAAAATACGGTTGTTCTTCATCCTCAACCTTGAGAAATTAGCTAAAAATAATTATGAAAATAAATCCTACAAACAAAATACTAAACATAAAGGAAAAAGTAATCTAACTCAAATTGCTTGTGCTTGATTGGCCTACCCGAATGGGAGAGAAGCTCTTAGTTCTTGGCCGAATGGCTCATCTTTTTCATCATTTGTCTAAAACTAAGCACACATTCTCTTCAAGGCTTATAAGCCTATTTATAGCATGTAAAAAAACCTTGAAGCCCTAGGAATCCCAGAAAAACGTATTTCAATCTCCTAGTCAAATTATGAATCAATCCTAGTACAAATCGGATTAGAATTTGTCTAGATTTGTATTCTTAGATTGTGGGACGATTTTGGTATAGCAAACTTTCCAATTAGAAAAAATCATATTTCACAATAATTTGTAGCATTTTGAGTTAGATTTCCAATGCCACTAGTTTCACCTTAATCCTATGCTTGAGCCAAAAGTTATGGTCAAAATACTAAGATATGTGCGGAATCTGAAATTTAATCCAATCAAATTTTAACTCATATTGGAGAAATTCGAATTTAATCATTTTCTTGAAAGTTTAATCAAATCAAGGAAGTGATTATATCATAATTTCTCTAATTGGAGTTAAAATCGGGTTGGATTAAATTTCATATTTTGCACATGCATTAGTATTTTGACAATAACTTTTGGCTCAAGCATCAGATTAAGGTGAAACCAACGGCGTTGGAAATCTAACTCAAAATAATACAAATTGTTGTGAAATAGGCCTTTCCTAATTCAAATGCTTTCTATGCCAAAATCATCCCGCAATATAAGAATACAAATCTGGACAAATCCTATTTCGATTTATATTAGGATTGCTTCCTAATTTGACTAGGAGATTGACGTAAGATTTTTCTGGGATTCCTATGGCTTCTAGGGTTTGTTTTACACCATATAAATAGGCTTCTAAGCCTTGAAGAGAATGTGTATTTAGTTTTAGACAGAGGACGAAAAAGAGGAGCCATTCGGCCAAGAACTGGGAGCTTCTCTCCCATTCGGCCAGGCCAATCAAGCACTAATAGTTCAGCTTAGTTTACTTCCACTTTTACTTCATATCAGCGTATCAACCCATGGAAGGACTTCACGAGAAGGTCATATGTCTGAAGAGCTAGCGTATAGACGAGGTGTTGTGTGAGGACAATTGATATGCTCGTCTTATGTACTTACGAACGAGATACCCAAAGAAAACCTATAAGATGTGGTTAAGCTTAATCATCTATATGATTTCGTTAAGTTTAATCAATCAAGGAAATGAATAAATCAGAATTTCATTAATTGGAGTTAAAATCGGATTTGATTCAATTCCTTAATATGCACATGTCTTAGTGTTTCAATCATAACTTTTGGCTCAAGAACCATATTAGGGTAAAATCAGCTGCATTAGAAAGCTAACTCAAAATTAGACAAATCTCTTATATGTAAGATATTTGAACGTTTAATATGCCAAAATTGTCCTCCAATAAGGACAAAAATCTAGATGACACATATTCCAATTAGTACTAGGTTTTCTTCCTATTTTAGCTCGTATTAGATTTTCTTGAAGTCTATTTAAGGGACTTCTAAGAAATAAATTTGAAAGAGATTGAACACAATATTTTCGGAGAACACATAGTTTTTTCCTTCATGTGCTAAGACACTTCATCACCAAAATATCTATGTTTGAATTAAATTCTTGAGTGAGATCCTTGACTCATTTTTTCTATGAATACTTCTCAGTTATGATGGAAAGGATAATCTTTAAGATGCTTACAACACTCTATGTGCGGAGTATAAATTGAGAAAAATGAACAAAAAAAATTCTAAAAAACTTAATGATATTGAGCATGAAAAAGAGTCTTTGGCTACTAAATTGTGTGAATGACACGTTGTAATTGACTCTTTTAAATCTGAAAAATATTATGCTTACCGAAAGAACAAATCTCTTGAGAATGAATTAAAAGATTCCGAGGAACTCTTACATAGACTTTCTAGTGATAATATATATAAGAAACTAGTTTTTTGCTCAAGAATCAGTTTCTAACCGGCCTAGTATGCTGGTTGAAATTAACTTTGGTGCTTCTACTTCACATGCTTTTAATATTAAATTAAAGAAAGAACTTGTATGTTAAGCTTGTAAAAGTTGAAGATGTCAAGACTAATACAGTCTGCAAGGATTTATGTTCCACATACGTTTGATATGTTTTGGATTGATTAAGGAAAAATAAATTTTGCCGCAGAATTGCTAACTCAAAAACCTAACAGAATGGTTAATAGATCTAGAATTATTAAGCTCTCCTACTCTAAAATATCAAATGCACCGGCAAGGAAACACAAAATCAAGCAACAAAAATATTTCAAGAACAAGCTCAAACGACTAGGAATATTTCAAGAAGGAAACAAAAATATTAATATTCAGCAACTAATTTGTATCTATTTTCCATGATGTAACCACAAAGGCAAACGTGTATAAATTGACTACAAAATCCACAAAACAGTTCACAACCAAGAATTTAGAAAAATACATGTTTATATGCTCTCCACATGTTGTTACGGAAGTAACATAAGGATAAAGTAGACATTAAATTATAGTAGATTTATATTTAAAATGAATTAGATTTCATTTAGATTAGTTTGTTATCAGTATTTTTTATATTAGAGATATCTATTTGTATTTTAATTATCTAGTTAGCTTTCTAAGTTTATCTTCAGTATAAGAGTTTTACTCCAAGTCTAAGTCGTTGTAATGTTCCTATTTAAATGATGGTATTTTAATAAAAAAGGATGAGAAAATTAATCTCAAACCTTGAGTTTGAAAAGGATTTTTAGGTTTCCTCAAAATCTAAAAGGTCTAGGTTCCCTTAGAATCTAAGGTCTAGGTTGCCTCAGAACCTAAAATCTATCACCGTTACGTATTCATGTAACAATTTGGTATCAGAGCGTAGTTCGATCTTGATGGCCGATCCATGGATGGAATGGATGGAAAGGATGGAAAAACAAATCTCCAACCTTCAAACCATGGTCCAGGGAGAAGTAACAGAGATCAACAGAAGATTGTCCAAAGAATAAAAAAACTTTGAGGAAAATTCTACAGCAAGAACCAATGACAAGTCACACCATGGAAACCTAAATTCCATGCCATCGCGGGATTTCTAGCCAACGAAATACATCTACAACCTTGTCAAACCACTGGATCCATTTCACTACATTGAAGTCTCACCACCACCTTGTGTTGTTGTACCTATATAGGCACAACCCCACCATTATTCCAAAATAGCCCCATCACCACCAACAATACAGTCTGAACACAAAGTCATCTACAAATCAGCAACCTACCGCCCAACAAGCCCATCTCTCACCGAGAAAATTCATGAACCCCACTTGCTACAAAAGCTCTACCTCGTGACCCATGGAGCAACCACAATCTCCAACCCACACAGAACCGTCAAAGAGAACCGAAGGGTTCAGATCTGGACACTTGGTGACAAAGTAGCGTTTCCACTTTCTAAACGACCACCTAGGAAGAGGATGAAAGGCCAAAGACTAAAAGAATGCAAAATGGGGGCAACATTGGAAGAAAAGAATTTCTAGACCTTGAGGACAAGGTCTCCTTAAGGGGGAAGGAATGTTACGGAAGTAACATAAGGATAAAGTAGACATTAAATTATAGTAGATTTATATTTAAAATGAATTAGATTCCATTTAGATTAGTTTGTTATCAGTATTTTTATATTAGAGATATCTATTTGTATTTTAATTATCTAGTTAGCTTTCTAAGTTTATCTTCAGTATAAGAGTTTTACTCCAAGTCTAAGTCGTTGTAATGTTCCTATTTAAATGATGGTATTTTAATAAAAAGGGATCAGAAAATTAATCCCAAACCTTGAGTTTGAAAAGGATTTTTAGGTTTCCTCAAAATCTAAAAGGTTTAGGTTCCCTCAGAACCTAAAATTTATCCCCGTTACGTATTCACGTAACACATGCATGCGAATATATATGTGTAAATTAGACAGCTAAAACAATGAAAGACATGCTAAAAAACAAACAAATAAATAAATAAAGCTCCAGATATAATCTGTAACACGTCGATCGAGAATCATATATATATAGTTTCACAAAAAAAGAAAAAAGAAGAACAAAACCATTACATATATGTACATACCTTCATCAGAATCGTCCATGGAGAAGATCAATCAAGTCGCTGGCTATGCATGGAGAGAAACCCCTCCGAGTTATCACCGATTGTTGGCCTTTTTGGATTATATATATATATAGTTTCACAAAAAAAAGAAAAAAGAAAGAACAAAACCATTACATGTACATACCTTCATCAGGATCGTCCATGGAGAAGATCAATCAATTAAGTCGCTGGCCATGCATGGAGAGAAACCCCTCCGAGTTATCATCGATCGTTGGCCTTTTTGGCTTTCTCTTCTGCTCAACAGAGACCACCGCAGAGAAGAAGAACAAGAAAGAAAGAAAGAAAGAAAGAAAGAGAAGCAAATTCAATCGGCTGTGAAAACTGGAAAGCTAGCTATATTATATACATAGGGCTTCGTAGAGAGATAAGTCGGTTAATTAAGTTGTCCGTACGTGTGCTTGTAGGAGACTCGGCCGATATACGTTAAGGGCTAACTGGTAAATTTTGCATTTGAAATTATATATATATAATTTATATATATTTTTGGTGGAAAATTATATATTTACTGTTCCAGAATCCTGATCATGTTACACTACTGAAAAAAAAAAAAAAATTGATTAATAATTGATTAATTGTCCATTATAGATTTATATCTAATTGGTCGCTTCTATATATGTCAAATTAAAGTTTTTAATAAAATAAAGGGATAAATACAAAATTGATCCTTATGGTTTGCTTAAATTACAAATCACTCCCTATTGTTATATTGTATAACAAATAATTTATAAGTCCTTTTAGTTGGCCTAAATTACAAATCACTTCCTGTAGTATATAAAATAATTTATAGAACTTAGGGTATGCCAAAATAATAATTTACTCCATAAAATCAATTTATGTTAAGTAACTTAACAAAATCCATTACTTTGTCACGTCATACTGCTACAATAAATTAATCTAATATCTTCTAACCCAAAATTTTACTTTATGCATAATTCTCCCTTATTTTCATCTTCCTAGCCACGATTTGGGAACATTTTGCGAGAATTTGAACAGTCTCATTTTGTGAAGTAGCTGAGGAAGATGAAGATGAGGGATGATTACACAGAAGGTAAAATTTTGAGGATATAAGATATTATGTTATACTACAAAAAAATTGGGGGGGAGGGAGGGGAGTTTGATGTGCCTACAATAACATACTTTTTGCCACCTCACTAATTAGTGACGTGCCAATTACCACCACATTAATAAAAATTTTAGTGACATGTTGAAGTCACCATGTTATTAATTAGTGACGTGACACATTCCACACATCAATAAATAGCAACATATTATTGACGTGCCATAATTCGCTGTGCCACTAATATATATAATTTAAATATATATATTTTTAATTTTAAAATGAATTTAAATTTAATTGTTTTTTTTTTACGTGCTACATGTGACACGTCAGGAATTTTTTGACGTGTTACTTGTGGACACGTCAAGAACCTACATCGGGACCATGCTATTGATTTGATTTGATTTTTTACTTTTCTTTTCTTCTCTCAAGAAAAAGAGAAGAATTTTCTTCTTCTCTCATCACTGCATACCCTCTTTTTCTTTTTTCTTCTCTTCTCCCTCTTCTTCTCTCAAACCCCCCCCCCCCCCCCCCCCCCCACCCCCCCCCCCCCCTCCCCCCCCCCCCCCCCCCCCCCCCCCCAATCTCTATCTCTATCTCTCAAGAACGTCAGCCTCCTCCACCCAAGCTCCACGCATTCCGGTGGTTAGTTTCAAGCTACCCAGTCGGCCTCCCCCCATTGGTATGTACATTATTGTTGCTTTGATTTTCTTTTCTTTCTTTCTTTTTTTCCTGCTGGGGTTTGATTTTTTCCTGTTGGGATTTTTTTTTTTTTTTTTTTTTTTTTTCTGCTGAGTTTGCGAGTTTGAAAATTGTAGAGATCTCTCTCTACATATATATATACACACGCTTAGACTCAAAAAACATTTACACACACAAGGTTTTGAAAAAATTGAATTTTTTTTTTTTTTTTGGTGTGGCTAATTCATTTTTTAGGGAGGCGACGAATTAACGTGATCACATGAAACTCTTCAGGTACTTGATCTCTCTTTCTCATTTCTTTCAATATTTTGATTTTGGTTTTTAGGAAATTCGTGAATTATTTACTTGATTGAACTTCTCTTTGAATCATTTTAATTTTTTATTTTGCTTTTTCTTTGTTTACTGTTTTTTTTCTGCTGGATTTTGGTTTTTGAAATTGTTTAATGATCACATGAATAATTTCAGGTTTTGTTCACACTTCTTGTTGCAGATTCCAAGTTCAAGACCAGATCTACTGCATTGCAAATCAAAAGTTAATTGAAAAAAAATTCCATAAAAATTTTTTTTAAAAAAATTATTTTTTAAAACTTTAGTGATGTGTCAAAATTGGCACTTCAATCATTTATTGAGGTGTCATATTTTGCCACGTCAATAAATTATTGATGTGTCATATTTTGCCACATAAAAAAAATTCCTAAAATTTTTTAATAATTTTTTAAACTTTAGTGACATGTCAAAATTGGCATATCAATAATTTATTGACATGTCATATTTTGCCACGTTAATACATTATTGATATGTCATATTTTGTCACGTCAATAAATTATTGACGTGTCATATTTTGCCACATCAAAAAAATTTCTTAACGTTTCATTTATTACCACATCAATAAATATTGACGTGGCAAGTAGTGACACGTCAAAAAATTCCATTAGTGACACCCATATTTTTAACCTTGCACACACGTCAATAATGACACATCGCTAAACTTTAGTGATGTGCCAGGCAACTTGACACGTCAAAAACAGCTTGTCAAGAAAAATGAATTTTTTCTAGTGTTAATTTATAGTAACAGTATGATGTGGAGTGAGAGCTGATGTGTAATCTTAGCTGGCGTCGTAAAATGATGTGAAAAATCCTAATTATCATTTTTTAAAGTAAAAAATTCATAATAACATGTGTCGCTTTTATATATATATATGGGAAATGCTAGGGGTTCTCCCGGTGTGTTCTCCTGGGATTCTCCTAGCCTTATATGGAAAATAATTTTTTTAAAAAAATATATATTTAATGGCCCACCACCGGTTCTCTTCCAACCGGTTTAGAGATTAATTTCTCTCAACTGGTTTAGTTTTACTTTTCATTTTACGTTAATTCTCTCTCTCCCTCTCCCTCTCGCCGTCTCCCCCCCTCGCCATCGCTCTCAGCAAAATCTCGCCGTCTCCCTCTCTCGCCGTCTCTCTCCCTCGCCCTCGTCACTGTCGGGACACCGGGGAATTGCCTTCTTCGCTGTCGGGATTCACCGGAGAACGCTGTCGTCGGAACAAAACCTTGTCAACTGTCGTCTGGAGGTACAATTATTTTCCCCCCCCCTTTTTTTTTTCTTGAATTAGGGCATTTGATGCTCGAATTGGGTCTTTTGGACAGTGCTGTGTTATGTTGTCCAAACAAAATTTTATGTTGTTGATTTGCAAATTGGCTGCTGGAATCGCATGGTTAGAATTGGGTCTTTTGGACAGTGCAGTGTTATGCGTGTAAGTTTGTGCATGGTTGTGATACCAGGGTGTATCAAGTGGGTATTTTGATTTCGTTTATGGGTTTTGCTATGGATCTTATTTATACATGCTTGTTTGTAGAGCCAAGGATTTGATGCATTAAGTTATGCATAGACTGCTGTCTATGGTTGTCTCTTTTTTTGTTTTGGGTTCTAATGGAGATTATGGGCTATTGTGAAGTTTTTTGTTGCTTCTTGGGTGGAATTCTCTCGATTTTCATATAATGGCTGCACTAATCTGTTTTTTTGATAAGTAAAATAGAGAAAACTAATCTGAATCTTGGCGTTGTGGTTTTCTATTGGGTCTGTTAGGACTTCTAATAATGTAGAGCTGTTGTATGCTCTACTTGATGGCACAACAACACAATCTTATTGTGGCACAGTGGTAGAGCATTGGTCATTTCTTTCTATGGCCACCAGAATCTTTGTTTTTTGGGTTTTGCAGTAGGTACCTTGTGTGTATGTGTTGTTCATCGAATATGTTTCTTAGACTTAAATTAGATAGTTGCATTGAAGGGGCATTATTGGCTTAACCAAGAAGTAGGCTGGTGATACAACCAGGATGCGGATTTTGTCCAAGTTTCAGATTCCATATTCAGTGCAAACTTAGCTAATTCTTAAACTATCCATTTGATTTGGCAATATTTTAAAGATGCTTGCTTCTGACAGCTTTTCTATAACATTGGTGCTCGCGACATGATTGTATTGTTGGACAAGATTTTTCCTTTCCATAGTGTATATCTGCAATAATTTTTGTGGTTTGTGAGCCAAAATTCGTGAATTGGTTTGTTGTTGTTTACAAGCTAATTTTTCTGGGCTTTATTTTTCTTGTTTTTTCAATGCTTTGTGGATTTTCTGCAATCATAGTGGATATTAGCAATAATTTTTGTGTTTTGTGAGCTAAAAATCGTGAAATGGTTTGTTGTTGTTTTTAAGCTAATTTTTTGTTTGAAACCCATTCTTTTTGCTTTGATGAATAATATAGAGATGAATCATGTGTCTGAACTGAGATACAATTGATGAGCAAAATGATCATACAATTTGTAATCAGGTATATAAATAAATTTCTAGACACAAATATGAAGACTTACTTGATTTCTTTATGAGTTTGTATATTTTTTAAAATTGTATTTTCCAATCTTGGGTTGTTTTATGTGTGTATTAGGTTGAGGTGCTAGCTGATCCAACTAAGAATTTATTAAAGTTGTTATCTGAACACAAATTTGAAAAGGCTTTCAATGTAGCCCTACAAAGATGTGATATTTCCATTGTGTCCTGGCTATGCTCATAGGTGAATTTGTCTCATCTAACAATCTGCACAAAGTCTAACAATATGTTATAGAATGTTCTTGGTGAAAGTTTTATGTTTTTTTTTTTAAAAAAAAAAATATATATATTTAACTACAGCTTTTATTCTCAGGTTGATCTACAGTTGATATTGTCAATAGTTCCTCTCCCTTTGAGCCAAGGAGTACTCCTAACCCTTTTGTGGCAACTAGCTCGTGATATCAGTAACAACCTACCCCAAAAACTTGCTTGGATGAAGGTTGTGGCCAATGCCATCATTCCAACCGACATTGGAATTGCAGTGAATAGGAATGCCATCTTATTTGAAGTTTATGCTATTCTTAACCATCAAAATACATTGTCCACAATTACAAGTGTTGAGCTTCCAATTATTCGTGCCCTGATGAATGCCATCAATTCCATGCTCATGGCTTCCAAATAGATTGGATTTTCTTGTAATAGTTGAAAATTAGTTTTATCTAGTTGAATTTTAGATATTTTTGAATTATATGTTTGTGGCAATTTTGAATGCTATGTCTAAAGTCAATTTTGATTTGGAGTTTATATTTTGGGGTTGAAGGAATACAAGTTATACAACGTTTATACATATACATATATGGATGATGCTTGTGGTTGACAAATTCTTATTTCTGCATCTAATGCAACCATATTCCTTTGTAGTAGTTCTCTAAATGAGTAAGCACAAGAATGACCATATGCATCACTTAATTATAAAAATAAAATAATTTCATTGAAAAGAAAATAACCATTATTATTGTTGATTATATTCTGCAGCATAAAGAGCTTTTGATGATAAGGGTATTTTGATAGAGATAAAATGGTTGACAGTACTTATATATAACAAGAATGTCTAAAAATAGTTTGGAGCTCCTACAGAATTACTAAAGATAGTTTGGATAGTTTGGAGCTCCTACAGAATGAATTACTAAAGATAGTTTGGAGCTCCTACAATAAAGATCGGTATTTGCATGTTTGGATGAAACACTTTGATTGACTTCAAAGTTCATGCCTCAGCTACTTTAATTTCTATCAATTTTCTAAGATTTCTCCCATGCTCTACTTAAGCCACAGTAGGAGATAAGTACCTACTTTCAAAGCACATGCCTTGTGAAATGTTAAAGCCCAAGATCACCGTATGCATATCTCAGAATTTAAGAGAAGACAAAAAATTACATATTGAGAGTCAAGAGATTTCAATCCCCTAAACTAAAACATTTGAGCTTGCCCAAGATCAAGCAACCACTAAAATGCATTATCAACTGATTGCAAACACAGTTATCCTAAAAGAAGAGAGAACAAAAAAAAAAAAAAAATTGTAGCAGCTATATACACACACATACATAAATACATACATGTATTTATGGAGTATGATATATATATAATTCATCAACATTTCAACTCTAATTGTATGGCTTTTAGCCAAGATCAGAAACTGTGAAATGCTCATCATCATCTTCTGGGAATTCGAGTCTAGGCTTCTTGTAGGGCATGCTGGATTTAGTGGGTCTGGAGGAGGTAAAATTGCTTGACTGCAACACTGGAAGCTAAGGAACTTCTGCTGCTGCCAACGCCTCCTGAGGAATTTGCTCACCACAAAGACCCATGTCTGCTAACCATTCAAACTCTCCTAACTCAAGTGCCTTTTTCTGCACAATAGAACAAACAAGAATCCCATAGAAAAACATGATCGGTATAAATTTTTGACATCAATTTCCCATTCCTGAAAAAAATAATAGCAAAACAATGTCAAAAAATCATTTTAACTTCTGAAAATTGGGCATATGCCTTTCGGGGAATGATCCAAATTGTCAAGACTGGAAACCAAAATGAAGTCCCCGTATCTTAGAAGAACCATTTTAACAAACTTCACTGAGTCCATTATATGGGATATAAACTTCAACAGATACAACAGATCATGCAAAAGACGAAGTCATTAATAGGTATACACCATAAAAATAGAAACTAAATAGTAATATAGATCAACAAATTACTTTTCAAACATATGGACTACCCGAGTGGATATACTGATATATAGCATGTTTCAATCTTAAAATGATACTGCAGCCACAACCACCACCTGCCACAACTGCTATTGCTACTACTAATTCCATCACATAAAAATAAAAACTAAATAGTAATATAGATCAACAAATTACTTTTCAACATATGGACTACCCGAGGGAATATACTGATATACAGCATGTTTCAATTTTAAAATGATACTGCAGCCACAACCACCACCTGCCACAACTGCTATTGCTACTACTTTTCAACATATGGACTACCCGAGCGGATATACTGATATACACCATGTTTCAATTTTAAATGATGCTGCAGCCACAACCACCACCTGCCACAACTGCTATCGCTACTACTAATTCCATCACATGGTACTACTATCAAATCACCCTTCCAAAATAGGAAGGTTATCTGTGTTTCTAAAATACCCTTAGGAGGCTATCACTATTCTTCAGGGAAAGGAAGGAAAAAAGTAGGTTCAACACCAATGTTATAGAAAAGCTGTCAGAAGCAAGCATCTTTAAAATATTGCCAAATCAAATGGATAGTTTAAGAATTAGCTAAGTTTGCATTGAATATGGAATCTGAAACTTGGACAAAATCCGCATCCTGGTTGTATCACCAGCTTACTTCTTGGTTAAGCCAATCAAATGAATATTCATTATCACCAGCTCTTAATTATTACTTACATCTATCCACACATATATCTGAATCCAGCACATGCAGAAGTTGAGCTTATTTTACTGAACAAAAGTCTGTGAAGCTTAAAGCCTATACTTCAAAGATGTAGATGCCATATGTTCAAGATGTATGACCTACAAATCAAATACTTGAGTGGGGTCAACTCCCTGTTTTTGCAATATTGAATTTAAGCTTTAGGCTCCTAATATGGAATTATGTATTAGGTAGCGGGGAGAGGAGGTGATGAGTGCCTAAAAGTGCTTATTTGAACCCCTTAATTTATATTTGTTAGGCTCTTAGTATTGTTAATTTCTAATTATTTGTGGTGTTTTTAGTGTTTTGAGTTGTGCAGGTGTTTACAACAAAAGTTGGCCACAAGAAAGCAAAAAGACACCAAGTGAAGATTTGGACCCCTGCCAAGTGCGTTNCTCACTGTTGTCTTCTCTACCTTTACTGTCATTAATTTATGCATTAATGTAAGTAGGTTTGAAGTCCTTGGCTCTTCGTACTGTCTAGGGTGAAGAGTACAAGTTATTCTGGCCAGAACAGTCTGAGTTTGTCAGAATGGAAGCAAGATTCGGAGCCAAAATCATCCCTTTTGGTGCTGTTGGAGAAGATTATATATGCAAAGTAAGCCAAAGTCTCTGAATTATACCAGCTCTTAATTATTACTTACATCTATCCACACATATATCTGAATCCAGCACATGCAGAAGTTGAGTGCTCTCTACTCTCTAATGAATATGATCTGCAAATGTCCAAAAGACCCAATTCTAACCATGCGATTCCAGCAGCCAATTTGCAAATCAACAACATAAAATTTTGTTTGGACAACATAACACAGCACTGTCCAAAAGACCCAATTCGAGCATCAAATGCCCTAATTCAAGAAAAAAAAAAGGGGGGAAAAATAATTGTACCTCCAGACGACAGTGGACAAGGCTCTGTTCCGATGACAGCGTTCTCTGGTGAATCCCGACGGCGACGAAGGCAATTCCCCGGTGTCCCGACAGCCGACAGTGACGAGGGAGAGAGACGGCAAGAGAGGGAGACGGCGAGATTTTGTTGAGAGCGACGGCGATCCCCGGTGTCCCGACAGTGACGAGGGCGAGGGAGAGAGACGGCGAGAGAGGGAGACGGCGAGATTTTGCTGAGAGCGACGGCGAGGGAGGGAGACGGCGAGAGGGAGAGGGAGAGAGAGAATTAACGTAAAATGAAAAGTAAAACTAAACCGGTTGAGAGAAATTAATCTCTAAACCAGTTGGAAGAGAACCGGTGGTGGGCCATTAAATCTATTTTTTTAAAAAAAAATTATTTTCCATATAAGGCTAGGAGAATCCCAGGAGAACACATTGGGAGAACCCCTAGCATTTCCCGTAAAGAAATGGCCCACTAGAGGAGATTTTCTCCTCAACAAGCATCACAGCTAGTTTCACTTTAGATATAGACATTTAGAGAGAGAGAGAGAGAGAGCCATTAGGCCGGGATCTTGAAATGGCTTTTTAAATTTATAAACATCATTGGATTTGGAGACCATTGTAAAGAAATGGGCCCACTAGAGGAGATTTTCTCCACAACAAACATCATAGCTAGTTTCACTTTAGAGAGAGAGAGAGAGAGCCATCCGGCCTGGATCTTGAAATGGCTTTTTAACTTTATAAACATCATTGAATTTGGAGACCATTTGTTTTGGACGACCTTGAAAATGAGGTTTTCAGTACTTTTAGGTTATGATTACTTATGAACATCATGGGTGTTTGGCAAAGGTGTTGGCTTAGACACCGTAATTGATATAGATTAATTTAAAAAAAGAGTAAGAATGTTTGGTATGAAAAAATGAAAAATTGGTATGAAAAAGTAAAAATGTTTTTTTTAGTAATTTTTTTATTTGAATAATAATAAAAAGTGAATAATATGATATAAAAAGTGAAAAAATTAAAATATTTTAGTATTAATTATTTTTGGAAAATTATGATGAAAAGTATCTTAGTCAACCCTAACCCTTCTACCAAACAAACTCATGTATAGTTAGTTTCATAGTGAGATAGAAATCACCGAAGGTTTGGACCCCATGCACGTAAACCAATAAACTTTTTGCGTTAAAGCTAGCGTTTATGGTAAAGTACTAAAACGATGAGAGAGAGAGAGAGAGAGTGACGAAGTCCGTTCAGTTTTAACAGCTATCTAGTTGAACTTTATATGTTATTTGATGTTAAGGGTTGTATTATTTTAATTCAATAACGGGCTTGTTTGTGGGCCCGACCCAAAGTCGATTAAGTTAGGGTTAGGGTTTTATCAATGATGTTATTTAAGCGTCCTTTTGTAACCCTAGAGGGATTATTATTGAATAAGATTATTTTCCTCCTATATGACTTGAGATGAGACGTCTCTGGGCTTGGTGAGACGCCATAGCCGCAACTACTTGTTCTTGATTCAATTCTTTTTACTGTTCACGCCTACTATTCACGTTACTGTTCACTGCAGTAAATTTCAGATTTGTCTTGTTTCTTGTGTTGATAATTTTCTGCTGCGTCAAAGTGGTATCAAAGCCCAAGACTCAATTGTTTCTTACACAATTGACGATCCCCAGCACACCAGTATAACATTCAGCCTCAACTCGTGTTCAATCCTCCCAAGAACACCAGACTTTTGTGCAACATGAACACCCGAAGTGGTAGACAATATGGTGCCAGTTCGAATTCACCACAAGTTGAAGACCTACTGTACGAGATACTCAATCGACTGGGTTCCTTGGACAAACGAATGGACACTATGTGGGACCATGTGTTCAAAAAGCCTGAAAGTTCCGGAATTCACAGCAAAGAGGGTGAGAAGGATGATGGGTCGCAAAGGGGACCACCCGAAGGAGAAGAACATAATGCTGGCAGTGAAGATCGGCCTCTGTACAACATGCCACCCCATGGTGCTGGAAATACACAACGTCTCCAGACCTTTGAAGGATTCACGCACAACCGAAGGGATGCACCACAATTCATGGATCGAGTGGGTGGTTATGCTAATCGAATTGATGATGCTACTAGGCGAGTCTGTGTTGATGTTCCTGATTTCCACGGTAAACTTGATCCATACGCTTTTCAGGATTGGGTTACATCCTTGGAAGATTATTTTGAGTGGTTTGGGTTGGCCGCTGAGCGGAAAGTACGATTTGTAAAAATGAAATTGAAGGGGCAAGCCCGAGTGTGGTGGCAGAGTGTTGAGGATCAACTCCATCGACTCCGGCAACCACCCATTTCCGATTGGGAGGAAATGAGGCTTAAGCTACAAGAGAAGTATCTGCCTGTTGACTACGAAGAGGCACTATTTGAGGAGCTACTGTTCCTCCGTCAAGGGAATTCATCTGTGGAAGAGTACACCAATAAGTTTCATGAACTTAGCATACGCAGCCATATTTCTGAGACTGAGCGACAAACGATCGC
>VIBQ01000079.1:0-166776 GCA_006937295.1 Carpinus fangiana | reverse complement strand
AGGAGGCCATCATTTATTCTGGTAAGAAATTCTTATCTCATTAGGATTATCCGTAATTTGATATAAATTAACATATAATAAGTACATTGCTACTTTTTACCTTATATTTCTCATTGTTTCAAAATCTCTAATGGTTGATTCCTTGTCTTCATTTTAGCCTCCACTTTTCCATATGAAAATGGAGGTTTTATTATGATCTATGGTAAATGAATATGAAATCCAAAGACCTACAAGGAATAACTACAACAACAGCTGTGATTTGTGATTTTAGAAATCACGATTATCATCTGAAGGTAATTATTACAGTTAACCTTGATCGATCTACTCCTTGTATATATTGCATACACAAACACAAACTACATTAATGGAAATTTACCCTTTAAGGTGAACTGCTACATGATCTCATAATGCTCACTGTTGTCTTCTCTACCTTTACTGTCATTAATTTATGCATTAATGTAAGTAGGTTTGAAGTCCTTGGCTCTTCGTACTGTCTAGGGTGAAGAGTACAAGTTATTCTGGCCAGAACAGTCTGAGTTTGTCAGAATGGAAGCAAGATTCGGAGCCAAAATCATCCCTTTTGGTGCTGTTGGAGAAGATTATATATGCAAAGTAAGCCAAAGTCTCTGAATTATACCAGCTCTTAATTATTACTTACATCTATCCACACATATATCTGAATCCAGCACATGCAGAAGTTGAGTGCTCTCTACTCTCTAATGAATATGATCTGCAAATGTCCAAAAGACCCAATTCTAACCATGCGATTCCAGCAGCCAATTTGCAAATCAACAACATAAAATTTTGTTTGGACAACATAACACAGCACTGTCCAAAAGACCCAATTCGAGCATCAAATGCCCTAATTCAAGAAAAAAAAAAAGGGGGGAAAAATAATTGTACCTCCAGAAGACAGTGGACAAGGCTCCGTTCCGACGACAGCGTTCTCTGGTGAATCCCGACGGCGACGAAGGCAATTCCCCGGTGTCCCGACAGCCGACAGTGATGAGGGAGAGAGACGGCAAGAGAGGGAGACTGCGAGATTTTGCTGAGAGCGACGGCGATCCCCGGTGTCCCGACAGTGACGAGGGCGAGGGAGAGAGACGGCGAGAGAGGGAGAGGGAGAGAGAGAATTAACGTAAAATGAAAAGTAAAACTAAACCGGTTGAGAGAAATTAATCTCTAAACCGGTTGGAAGAGAACCGGTGGTGGGCCATTAAATATATTTTTTTAAAAAAAATTTATTTTCCATATAAGGCTAGGAGAACCCCAGGAGAACACACTGGGAGAACCCCTAACATTTCCCTATATATATATGATGTGACAAAGTGTCAAATTTTGTTAATTTACTTCTCCATTTGTTTCGCCATAAAATGGTTTACGGAAAATATTTTCTGAATTTTCGAGTGTTTGGTACGATGTAAAATAGTCAACGGAAAATATTTTCTCTTTGACCAAAAATTATTCTTTAAATTTTGGAGAATAGTTTAAACCATTTTTCGACTTTGAGCATCTCATTCACAAATCGATGAACCCGACTAAGACCCGTTGGTACTTGACCAGGACCCGCCTGGAACTCGCTCGGGACCTAACCAGACCTGCTCTGGACTTGCTTGGGACATGACAGAGACCTAACTGGGACCCCGTTGGGACTTGCACGGGACCCGCCAGAGAGTTGACTTGGACCCGCCTGGAATCGGTCGAGATTTGACTGGGACCCGCCTAGGTCCCTACCGAACCTACTTGGGACTTGACTAGGACCTTCCCGAGACTTGCCCAAGACTTGAACAGGACCTGTTTGGAAACCGCCAGGGACATGACCGAGACCTGCCCAAGACATGCTTGGGACTTGATCGGGACTTGCCTGGAACCTCACCAGGACTTGACTAGGACCCGCCTAGGACTCGCATTAGGACCTACCCGGGAGTTGACTGGGACTCGCCCAGGACCCATCGGGATCTGATTGGGACATGCCCGAGACCCAACCTACCCAGGACTTGACTAGGACCTTCCGTAGACCCCGCCGAGACCCGCCCGGGACTTACCCAAAAACCGCCCGAGACCTGACAGGGACCCACCCGGGATCTGACCGAGACTCGCCCGAGACCCACCTTGGACTTGCCTAGGACCTCGCTGGGACCTGCCTAGGACCCCGCCGGGACCTGCCCAAGACTTGACAGGGATTCACCCAGGACCTATCAGGACCTAACTGGGACTCGACTGAACCTGCCCGAGACCCCACTAGGACTCAACTAGGACTCAACCGAACCTGCGCGAGACCCCGCCGGGACCTACCTAGGACTCGTCAAAAAATATTCTTGGTAGAAAACATTTTCCTTGAAAATGATTTCTTTGAAATATTTTTCAGTATTTGGCATGTACGAAAAATTAGGCGGGTCCCGGTCAGGTCCTCAACAGAAAATATTTTCCTAGCAAAAATTTTGAACTGAAAATATTTTTTTGGAAAAACCATTTTCCGGTATTCAGTGTGTACACAAAATCATATTAAACACTAAAATACAAAAATGTCCCATTTGGGTCTTGGGCGGGTCCTGCCAAGGTCTCAGGCTGATTCCGATGGGGTCCCGAAAGGTTCTAGGCGGGGTTCAGGTGGGTCCCAATTGAATCGAAGTGGGTAATTTTCAATTGTGAATAAAAATTACATTTTATAGGTTAATATGATTAAATGAAAATATAAAAAATATTTGTGAGTTCCCGTGCACGAGCCAAACGCTGGAAAATGGTTTTATTATAAAACTTTTTTCTTGTAAAATGACTTCCTTGAAAATATTTTACAACATAAAATATTTTACACCCAAACAAACGAAATGAAATTTAATTTCAGAAAGTAAACAGTTATTTTGACATACTTTAAGGACTTATAAATTATTTTTTATACCATAGAGAGTGATTTGTAATTTAGGCCAATTATAGAGACCTATAAATTATTTTTTATACCACAGAGAGTGATTTGTAATTTTGGCCAACCACAAGGACCAATTTTGTATTGGTCCCTTTTAAGTTTTATATATTTATATATTTTTTTTTTATTAAGAGTGATTCTTGTCATCATTTGATTGGTGCTGACATGGTACACTAACAGAATTTTTTAATTGTTTTGACGGAATTTGATTGCAGGGACTAAATTGGTTTTTTGCATACCCCGAGGATCCCTAAATTATTTTTTATACCACATGAAGCGATTTGTAATTCAGGCTAACTATATAAGCTAATTTTGTATTTATCCCAAAAAACAATGAGAAAAAGGATGCGTAGGCATTCGGTCAAAGACCGGCGCATTATAGACGAGGGGTGGACCCAATATGTAAAGAACTACTACTACTAGACTATGGACTATTACTACTACGTCTCAAATTAGACTACTAGGACTTGAACTTTGGACTTGGCCTAAAGACTAAAGAAGATAACATTAACTGCTATTATCACTTGTGTTGATGACAATTTTCCGAGGATGACGTGGCACATTTCCTATGAATTATTACGATGTCCGAGGATTCGTTGAGCTGCAAGAATAACATAGAGTAGGATAAGAGTTGTCAGTGGTGTGCCGGCGAGGGATAGCTCCGATGCCTAAATCAGTGACTGGATTTGAGAGAGAATGTAAGCTCAATAAGAACTCAAACAAGAGAGAATTGAGATTACCAAATAATGAGTTGGAGCTCCCTATTTATAGGCATTTGGAAGTACTAGCATAGTAGGCCCCACCTTTCATGGGGATCCACGTGTGCTGTGCTGGTGGAGTGGATCATGGAGAAAGGCCATTATTGAATGATGTGAGTTTTCTGAGTGTTTTGTGTTTAGGTACCAGGTTATTGTCTAAAAGATTGATGAACCCTCAGTTGATCGATCTATTAGTCGGCCAGGCCGACTTAACCTTGGTTAGGGCCTGGTCCTTAATGGGCATTATGCTTTGGACCGGGTTTAGAGGGCAATTGGGTTTTACGTGGCCAATCCATGACCCAACAACATGGTCTTCTTCTTGGAGCGGAATTCTATCATGTTGTGTGAAGAAGAGGTTAAATATATAGTAGTTTAAGGCATGCTTAATTCGATCGGTTAAAGTTGATGTTCTATCAATTGAACCAGAAACATAATAGTTTGATCGACACCTCGCTCAACGTTTAATAAATCGAATTGGTAATAAAATGGTTCAATCCCCTTAATTAATGTTTGATCAATTGAACTTAAAACACACGCACACATAGGGGGTTAGAGATTGGATGCTAGGGAAGAGTAAGTAGGTTTTGCTACATGAAAATTAAATATTGGTTAGCTTTAATGGAAAAATCCCAACTAAAGAAGGGATTAAGATAAGACAGTTTGATTCGCGGAATACATCCCTGGAATGGAATGGTTATTCCTATGAAATGATCATTTTTTTGTTTGGTTATGGTCTATTCTTAGGAATAGTGATTTTCATGGAAATCACTAATCCCTTACATATAGGAATAATCATTCATCTAAAAAATGAGAAGAATAGCTATTCTTAAGGGCAATGACAAGATTTTCCAAAAAAACCATTTTTTATTTTTTTTCTCTCAAACTTAAAATAAATAAATAAATAAAAATGTTAAAAGCAAAAAAAAACAAAAAAAACAAAAAAAAAGATGCCACCACAATGGGTGGCTGGCCACCCACAAAAGTCCCTGGGGCAGCGCCACCCCTGGAGGGCCTTATAGTGGACTAGCAAGGCCCTCTGGGGGTGGCGCGGCAACCCCTAAGGCCATTGGGGGTGGCCAAGACCACCTTCTGATGGGAATCGGGGGTGGCTAGGCGACCTCAATTCTTACCAGGGGTGGTCGTGCCATCCCCAGAGGCCCACGGCGAGGGTTCTCTAGGGGTGGCGCGGAGAACCTCGCCATGGGCCCACCCCTAGTGCATGCTGTTGGTGGTCGGCCACCCATTTGAGTTTTTTATTTTTTTATTTTTTCAAAAATTGGGCTTTTGAAAAATTAGAAATCAAATAGGCTTTTTAGTCATTTTAGTTCAATTCCAATTATTAAATATGTGTTGCTATCAAACTAAAGAATTGGAATACTTATTCCATTCCAACTTTTTCTATTCCTAGTAATACCTATTTATTTTTCTAATGGAATACCCATTCCGCAAACCAAACGGGCTCTTAAGTGAGCCTTTGGTAGAAGAGTCAAATAGATGTTTAAGCAGTCATTTTTTCTTCTTTCTTTATATATATATATATATAGGGAAAATTAACTTTACTCGCCTGAAGTTTGAGGTGTTTTTCAATTTGAATCCCAATATTTAAAAATTTGAAATGTACACCCTAATATTTCAAAAATTTGCAATTAACACCATCCGTTTTTAATTACCGTCTAAATAGATGAAAATAACATCACTTGTGTTTCATGTGGAATTTTTATCTTGTGCCTTCCAATTTTGCAACCAACCTACCTAGTAAAATGACATAATTGCCCCTCATTAAAACCCAATGCCTGTTTTGATTTTTTTCTCATCAACCCCTTTTGAACCCCTTTTGGGTGTCGTGTGGGTGTTGGAGTAAAAAAGAAAAGGAGCAGATGTCTCTCACCTGCTTCTATGCCGATAATTTTCGTGTATTTAAATGGAAATTAGTAACGGAAGATATTAATTGCAAAATTTTGAAACATTAGAGGGGGTATATTACAAATTTTTAAACATGGAATTCAAATTGAAAACACCTCAAATTTCAGGGGTAAAATGAATTTTTTTCATATATATATTCTCATTTTAAACTACTCATATGGAAACAAAGGTTTTAACAAATTTTTATTTATATGAATTAAACTAAAATTAAGGGTTTAAATTTTGTAATTAAATTATAATGAAAAATCTCATGCGTCGCGTGGGTTATGAGCTAATATAATATAACTATACAAGAATCTATTCAACAACATTACTTTTAAAAAATATTAAAAATTGGTGGAAGTTAGAAAATGTAAATATAGTTTCTTTTAATTTTTAAGGGGAAACTTCATAAAGCCCCCTGAACTTCTACCATTTTTGAAATACCCGCCTAAACTTTCAATTACTCTCAATTTGGACCCATCTGTTAATTTTAGCCGTTAAAAATTTTTAAAAAGATCAAAATATCCCTGATTTTTATTTTTTTAAAAAAATAAAAAATATTTTGAGAGTTGAAATTTTATACAAAAGTTAGGGGTATAAACGTCATTTAATGTTTAAAATCTGACGGAATGGTCTAAATTGAGAGCAATTGAAAGTTTAGGAGGTAAATTGAGAGTTTTTGAAGTTTAGGAGGATATTTCAAAAAGGGTGAATGTTTGGGGGGACTTTCTGAAATTTTCCCAATTTTTAATTTTTTTTTTTAAAAAATGGGCCACATCAGCTTCAAGAGCACTCCACATCGATGCAACTTTTTTTCATGTCGTTTTTGGTTTACTCAGCCTTGGTGCGGAATAGCATATCCCAAAATCCAAACACTACGACCTAAGCGCTTTTTGTTGCAGCAGTCCAATTCTTCTTATGATTCCCGATTTCAGCTTGCAATAACGTTTTCTAATTTGCCGCCTTTCGCTTTTGCTTCTCCAGAATTACCTCCAAGCCCACCTCAACCGAAGCACCGGCGCTAAAATTCACCTTGGGTGCACTACGCCCTTAACCTACGCACCTCTCCCCTTTCCTTCAGAAAACTTGCTCAAAACACTTCCCAAGCTTCAAGTCTGTCCTCCATTTCTTTTCTGCGAGTCAATTTCTCTCTCGCTCTCTCTGCGGGGTACATGAGCTCGATCTTCAGCTTCATTTGGTAAGCCTTTTTCTCACAGATTTATCTTTTGCTACTATAAATTTTAGCTTCAACTATTCAGAGCGAAATCTAGTAGAAACTTCGCAGTTGCTGAAACCCTAGAATCAACTTTGAGCTTGGTTTGCTCTCACTTCCGCGCCCTTTTTTCTTCTTAATTTCGAATTTTCGGAGACAGGATTCGTTTTCAGCGTAGTAGGCTAGGGGTTGAGTCCAATTACCAGCTCTTGCGCTGAATTCAGCGCCGTAACCCTTGCTGGTGTTCTAGCTTTGTGTGGTGGTTGCACTATAGAACTGGTTTCTAGTTCGGATGCAAAATTTGCCTAGTTTCGGGTTTGTTTAGCATTTCAGAAGTATGTCTAATTGCTGGAAATGCCTTGAGTTTTGTGTCTGAAAAGCGTGAAATGTATTTCTGATGTGCTGATAGAACAGTGACAGCCTTGGACACTGCATTGGTGGTATGTTTTGGAAGTACTTCTGTCTTTAAAGGCAGTTGTGGTCAAATGGCATGTAAAAGTACTTGCAGAATAATAATTTTTTGATAAATAATTAATTCATTGAAAAGCGCAATGGGGCGCAACCCTAGTACACATGATGCATACAAAGAAAGGCCCCACTAAAGGTGAAAAGAAGAACAAAAATCCACAAATTGAGACAAAGTAGAAAACTGGGAAACATTAAAAGTCCTCGCCCAATTGAATAGGGTCTTGACCAACATGTTTTTGAGCTTGGCATGCGTAGAATAATAATTCTAAGGTCCTTAAACTTGGACCTTGTTTGGTGAGTATTTAGGAAGTGATTTGATGTTTTTAGTTCTCAAGTAGCAAGTGAAATACATCTGAAATGCTAATCAATGGAAGCATTCCCGTTAAGAATACTAATTTTATGGTTTATGAGACTTGTGCGATGCTTTTGAGTTATGTTATTAGGATTAACAGCTTCCTGATAGTTATTCTTTCACATTCTTGGACAGAAGTTGGATGATCTGGTAGTCTCAGGATGTACATAAAGCAGGTAATGTTGTCATTCTTATATGATGTTTTGTTATCTCTTTTTTCTTTTGCCACTTTTGGTATATTTATTTAATTATTAATTAGATTTTTTTGTTTTTGATATATGTGGTTTCAAATTTAGGTTGTAATTGAAGGGTTTAAGAGCTACAGAGAGCAAATCGCTACTGAGCCTTTCAGTCCAAAAATTAACTGTGTTGGTAATGTCACTGTTCCTTCTTTATGATAATTTTCCTGTATTTGTTCAATATTGTGTTGATGAATCAGCAAGAAAAGTTTAAATTTTTGTATTTTTAATATTTGTCTAGTTCTTTATGGTATGGAGAAATGTAATACTTTAGGTTTTCTTAAAAATGGATTAGTATATGTATTAAGTTGCTAAATCGAACCACTTTCCATATTTCTAGCTGTTTAATATTTTCAATATGGATGTACAATGATTTTTACTTATGTAGGTATGTTTAAAATGTATATGTGGATTTTTTTTATTTTTTATTTATTATTATTATTATTTTTTTTTTTAAGATCTTCTAGGTGCAATTTTAGTCTGGTTTGATTTTGAAGAACAACCGTTATATTGTGAAAATGCTTGATGTCTCATATAAACAATTTAGTAAAGTTTCTTTTCTAAGGCTAACTTATTGGCATTGATTATCATTCGCTAACAAATTTCAGGGTGACAATTTAAGTCTGTAGAGAAAAGTCAAACCCTGTAGAACCATTTCGAGTTCTTGGCAAAATTGATTACATGGATAGTGGGTGGATTTAAATGCCAAACAAGGAGTCTTCAAAAGCATTTTAAAGCATAGAGTGATTATTCTTTGAAATGTGTTCTTACTCATTTGCATTTCTTCTTATAATATTACTAAATACATATCTAAAAGAGCCAATGCTTCAGCTTGCATGTCTATTCCCTCCCTTGTAATAGTAAGGTGGAGTGTGAGGTTGTGGGTTAAAACTCGTTGGGTATGCGTGTAACTAACCAATAAGAAAGAGAAAAAAAAAAAATCTATCTTAAAGAATGTGTATTACAATGTTTATATGCTATTGGAATATTAATATATCTTTTGCTTCTTTTAAATTAGCTATTTTTATGATGTCCATCACTAATTTTTTAATCTATATGTGCTCTGCAGTTGGTGCCAATGGATCTGGAAAAACAAACTTTTTCCATGGTAAGTGAGCATGTACCTGTTTTTGGTTACATTGTTTTATTTGTTGGGAAAAAAATAACATTAAGTTTCCTATTTGGTATATATTTTGTAGCGATACGATTTGTATTAAGCGATCTCTTCCAGAACCTGCGGAGTGAAGATAGGCATGCACTGCTCCATGTATGTTTCACCACATATTTGTTCATTTTCAAGTAATCACACTGATTTGTGATTTTAATATCAATTATTTTACTTCTAACAATATTCTTTATATTGTTATTGCACAGGAAGGTGCAGGGCACCAAGTTTTATCCGCTTTTGTGGAGATTGTGTTTGATAATTCTGACAATCGCATTCCGGTAACACTTTGTAACATAACATTTTATTAGGGGGATGGGATCAATGGTTAAACCTTGATGTTTTCTCTAAATCCTAGGTAGTTTATTTTTTTTTTCTTTTCGTAGTTAGTAGATGGAATCAGAAAGTGTTCCCACTTGTACTCCATTTATTTGCAAAAGTAGTTAGTAGATGATATTTGTTGTAAATGTACTTGTGAGTGTTGTATCTTATATTGAAAAAAAGAGAGTAGTTAATACCTAAGTGAACCCAAGCCCATTAGCTTAGGATTTTGGACTAGAAGTGGTGTTCTAATATGAATATTAATATATTCATAGTTGTTTCCCTAACAATTGGTATTAGAGCCGTTGTTAGCTTCCGCTGCTGACGCATTTGGTTTGACTCTGTTAAATATGGAAGATTCTCATAAGTGAGGAGGAGATTTATTTGACAGAACATTTGTGAGTGTTGTGTTTCACATTGAAAGAAAAATAGTAGCTAATATACCTTAAGTGAACCTAAACCCATTAACCTAAGCTTTTGGACTAGAAGTGGTGTCCTAATATGTATATTAATGTACTCTTAGTTGTCTTCCTATGTGATTCTCTCCTTAACACTTGAGTCCATGTCACACACTAGACCAGAGCACACCTGAAGGCCTTTGAATTGATGAGATAAATGACAAGGCTATCTTGGGGAAGGCTTTACAATTGCAGTTTTATAAGTTCCTTTTATCTATTCTCTTTAGTTTTAATTATTAATGTGGCTTGTGTGAAAGTAGATGCTATATACAAGTACCCTTTTTTTTTTCCCACTTTAAAAGCTTAAGTTATATTTGTTGGCACCATGTAATATTACATTTGTATAGTTGTAATCCGTGCTACCATCTCTCTCTTTGTTTTTGTTCTAGAAAACATCACAAGTGAGATATGTTGGACGCTTGCTTGTACGGGTTGTTCTTGTTTGCTCACTATATTAATATGCACCTCCACCTCTTTTCAGGTTGATAAGGAGGAAGTGTGCTTGCGTCGAACAATTGGCTTGAAAAAGGATGAGTATTTTTTAGATGGAAAGCACATCACGTGAGTATTGAATGTTGTTTTGAAAAACACATTTTTTATATCATACATGACTACATTCATTAGCATCTTGCTCAACTTTTAAATTTTAAATTTGTAGCCTAACATGGGTAAACATGATTTGCAGGAAAACAGAAGTTATGAATTTATTGGAAAGTGCTGGGTTCTCTCGCTCAAATCCTTACTATGTTGTGCAGCAAGGAAAGGTATGATTGTTTGATGTTTTGACTTAATTGAACTTCATTGTTATAATTTCATTCTGCTTGATGATTCATGTGGCACATGCTTATTTTATTTTATCATGTTTTTTAATCTCTCCTCTCCAATTATATCTGGACTGTTCCATAGATAGCATCATTGACATTGATGAAAGACTCTGAGCGGCTGGATTTACTCAAGGAAATTGGTGGCACTCGAGTTTACGAGGAGAGACGACGTGAAAGTTTGAAAATTATGCAAGAAACAGGTGAGTCATTTTTTCCTCTTCTCTTTTTTATATGTGAATATGCATATATAATAATTATTATTATTATTAATATTGTTATTATTATTATTTTTTCGTGTTAATCAGGAAATAAGAGAAAGCAAATAATTCAAGTTGTTCAGTACTTGGATGAGAGATTAAAGGAACTGGATGAAGAGAAAGAGGAACTGAGAAAATACCAGCAGCTTGACAAGCAGAGGAAATCTCTAGAATATACTATTTATGATAAGGAACTTCATGATGCTCGGCAGAAACTGGCAGAGGTCAGTTAAGTTTAGATGCTTGGATTTATAATATTTGTGTCATTTCTGTTTTCATCATTATTGGAAAGCATTATTATTTATTTTCATTTAGTTATGAACTATAAATTCTTTTCAGAAAGATGCATGCCTGTTCCGATGACATATTTGATTAGGATATGTAGTTAAAGAATTAACACATCATTAACTGAGATAAGGAGAAAACAGTGGTCAAACTGATTACTCTGGGAGAATCTCTTTTTGGGTTTTTTATTTATTTTTTATTTTTTTTATGTCGGGGAACCTCTCCAAGGCAGGGCTCTTCGGACTCACCCTTGCAGAGTAAACCCCAGTTTCGTGCACCACACCTTCAGAAGTTTTCCTATATGGAATTGGTTAAATCGTTGGTTTTTCACCAGGGGGTGTGGCCCCAAGAAATTGTTTGCACCCATGAGGTGTTGAACCTTGGACCTTGAATGGAGCAAATCTGAAGACCAAGGCCTTCACCACTTGGGCCAAGCCCTTGGGGTTAAAAAATTGGGTTATAGATCCACCTCGAAGGGTGGGTAGCCTTAACCGGATGTGTGGATAACTGGAAAGCCCAAAGGCTGTTCCCGTCCCTGTCAAGGGAGATGCCAACCATCTCTCCTTTCTATGAACACAATATAATTTACAAGGTGCAAATTATAAAGCAAGCCACTTTTTAGTAAGTGGAGAACATCCACTTTTTGTGACCATATGATACAGCGCGACTTAGTGGGCTGCCGCGAAGAACAACAAATACGCAGCGGATAACTAATTCTAAATCTTGATTCTATCAAAGATCTGAGAACTCTTCTTGAAAATCTAAATATTCTCTAGTATTTTGAAGGAAAAAGAGGAATAAACTCAACGCTAAGTATTCTCATTAATCAATATCAATAAATAATCAACAACCTCATTCTTAGGGCTCTAAGTATTTATTTATAGCCCCAAGACTCAATAGTCCTAAGATAACAATGACATAAAGTCAGTTTAGAAGTCTACAAAAGAAAACTAAACGAAATAAAAGACTAATAAATAGACCTAATTCAAATAAAAGACTGAAAGATAAGATAGAATAAAAGACTAACAAATAAACTTTTTTTTTTTTTGATAAGTCAATATAATATATCAAAAGCGTAAAGGGGCGCAACCCTTAGTACATTGGGAGTATACAAAAGGGACTAGGGAGAGAGAGAAAAAAAAGAGAGAAAATCTACAAAGCTAATGGCCCGCGGGGCAAGCCAGCCTGTAGTCCAAGAAAAAAGAGTAACAAGAAAAAAATGGAGGAGCTCCTCTCGAGTCCTCGGCGAGTCCTTGAAACATCTATTGTTTCGCTCCCTCCAAATGCACCACAAAATACAATGAGGGACCATCTTCCAAACAACAGCGCTCCTCGTATGACCCGTAGTCCACCAACTCGCTAATAACTCCTTGACGGAGTGAGGCATAACCCAACAAAGCCCAAACCGAGCAAAGAAAGCATTCTACAAGTCCCTCGCTGCCGCACAATGAAGAAGAAGATGATCAACCGACTCTCCTTCCGTTTCACATAACCAGCATTTGTTCACCACCACCAAACCCCTCCTCCCAAGATTGTTTAGAGTAAGGATCTTACTATGAACCGCCGTAAAAAACACAGAAAGCCACTCTAGGAGGAGCTTTGGACTTCCAAACACTCTTCCATGGAAAAGAAACCGACTTGCGAGGCGAGAGTGCTCTATTGAAGGAGTTAACCTCAAAAAGACCCTTGCGAGAAGGCACCCACCATAACTTGTCTCTCCCCTCTCCTCGCAGCTTACAATCACATAAGCTTTTATAAAAGAGGCCAACTCCCACTAACAAATAAACTTAATTCAAATAAACTACTAAAAGATAAGATAGGCCATCCTGATCTACATCACCATAGTATAAAGCAAGCCAGTTATCCCCCCATAATTCTTTTTCCTCCTCAACAAAAGTATTAATATGGAAATAGAGCTTCTCAACCAGAAGAAATTATGTTTTTTGATAGGTAGTCAAAGAAGTATACAAAAAAAAACACAAAAAGCAGAAAAAACAGAAAACAACAAGAGAAACCACCTGCAAAAACCCAACAACACCAGAAACCCCAAAAGAAACCCAACAAAACCACCGAAAACTCTCAAAACCTGAAACCCTCAGGGAATACACGACATTACAGGACGTGAGCCTTGCCTTTCCCGCGTCGAGAGGAGGAGATAGCATCGCCATAGTTAATGGAACTCTTTAAGTTTAAAAATTCTACCTTACCAACCCGATGATAATCCCCCTCAAAGGCCTCCAAAAGCACCAAGGACATATCCTTGTCTTCTTCACTATCCGACAACAAAAAGAAGTATACAAAAAAGACACAAAAAGCAGAAAAAACAGAAAACAACAAGAGAAAGCACCTGCAAAAACCCAATAACACCAAGAAACCCAACAAAACCACCAAAAACCCTCAAAACCTGAAACCCTCAAGGAATACACGACATTACAGGATGTGAGCCTTGCCTTTCCCGCTTCAAGAGGAGGAGATAGCATCGCTACAGTTAATGGAACTCTTTAAGTTTAACAATTCCCTCTTACCCTTAGACTTAGGGCGAGCTACCTTACCAACTCGATGATAATCCTCCTCAAAGGCCTCCAAAAGCACCAAGGACGGATCCTCGTCCTCTTCACTATCCGACAACCAACCCAAAAACATGTTTGGGGGATAAGCATCCAGAGAGAAAGGGTACTTCTCATCCCAAATCTCGCAGCCCTGATCCCACACAACGATCTCCTCAGACGAACCAAAACCAACCGGCCACTTTTGGGATTGGGTCAATCCATTTAGGGTTAAATACTTAATTAGTCCCTAGGGTTTGAAAACTTTATTTTTTCCTCCTTAGGGTTTGAAAAGTGACCAAATAAATCCTTGTGGTTTTGAAAAGTGATAAAGTTAGTCCATCCGTCAGTTGACCGTTAGTTGACTTAACGGACTAACGCGTAGACCAATTAGAAGTTAACATATGGCCATTTAATTAAATTTTTTATTTAAAAAAAAAAATTAAAAAAATATATTTTTTCAAAAAAAAAAAAAACCTACGGCCACCCCAGGTTTTTCTGTTTTTTTTTTTTTTTTTTTTTTTTTTTAAAAAAATAAAAAATTTAATTAAGTGGCTACGTGTCAACTTCTAATTGGTCCACGTGTCAGTTCGTTAAGTCAACTAATGGTTAACTGACAGATGGACTAACTTGGTCACTTTTCAAAACCAGAAGGACCAATTTAGTCACTTTCCAAACCCTAGGGAGGAAAAAATAAAGTTTCCAAACCCTAGGGACTAATTAAGTATTTAACCCATCCATTTAACCTGGAATCCTCACCCTTTTCAGCAACCACCATAGTTGAAGACAAAACTACTGACAACTTTGGCAAGGGAGGAGGTCTACCTTTTACAGACAGCCTAGAATTAAGAAACCTCCACTGTAGTAGGCCCTTCTGAGGAACATGCTTCACTGGAGCTACAACCCCGAGAGAAGTAACTTTCTCAGCTCCCTCAACACAAACTGAAAATGCTTGACCGTGGACAGCCTCCGATGGGATCTTTGGCAACGAACCCAGCAACAAGCGTGGATTGATACTACACCGGCGGAGCTCTGAGAGACTCGATTGCCTCAAGAAGGAAGGAAGCTTTCATCGGTGTTCCTCTGGCTTCCTTAGCTTTTCGGTAGTATTTCAAGGTTTGCTTGTTTATTGATTGGATTAAGGGAGTCCCACTCTTTGACAACTTCGGAAGCAAACAGAATTTATCACCTAGAGCAACAGCCCCTGAGGCAAAAATATTGTTTTCCAGCAAGAAAATATCCGACCCAGAGGAAGAAGATGGGTCCGAGGAGCAAAAAATAGCATTGCTCACCTAGGCAGACCCAACAACCGCCGGACACTCCTCTGCCAAGCTGCCCACTCGATGCTCATCCTTGGGGCTGGGAATCAATAAAGTTAAAGATGCTGAAAACGTACTGGGTTCCAAACCGGGGCCAGAATTATGAACCGAAACCAACTCTGAATTGAGATCTGAATCGGCACCCTAACCCTCATGGCCCGACAAAACGGCCATGTTTTGAATCCCTTTGGGCGTCAAGTCCATACCAGTGAAGAGGCCTTCAACCAGCCCAACTAAGGCCTGTCCAGCTTAGTTCAAAGGTGCCCTAAATGATGCTTCACCCAACCCTTCATCTTCTTCATCCTCAACAAAGAGACAGCCACCACCTGAGATTGTGCTGCTGGTGAAGGTGCTGCCAGAGATACGCTCTTCTGCTTCTGCTGAACCTGCAGATTGTAGCAATCCACTGCTAAACGTGGCTCAACTCCGCCATGCTCCGGCTCAAAACAAGCCGTCATCGGGAACATGTCAAGGATGCACGAAGACAGAAGCTTTAACCTGCAAGACACTGATCACAGCACATCCACGAAGGACCATCCAAAAAATTCCCCAGAAGAAGCTCTCAGTTCGACCTCAGTCTGCTTCCCCGGCAAGGATGGAGATTCAGAGTCCACAGAACCAGATTAATCTCCCCCTTCCTCCTTTCCTCCAGCCGAAAATCAGAGCCCTTCCTTCGCCATAAAGCTAAATGCTTTTGCTTCAATGGAGAAATGTCGCTCCATAACAAGTGTTGCTCCATAACAAATGCTTAATATTAGCAGTTCATGCTTTGGGAAATGAGTCTGTGGATTGTGACAGATTCTACAATGAACCCATAAATCTGTGGATTAAAGGGAAATTTGGGCCCTTCTTCCCATATCTTGGATCCAAGTATTGCAGAAAATATATGTAATTCTCTCTGAATAAGAAAAGGAAAAAAAAAAAAAAAATCAAGCTGCACCATCTAAGCAATTATTAAATGGCTCTGTTAAGAATATTTTTTGACATTGTTTCTAACTTCAGTGTGGTATCATGTATGCTGTTAATAATTTCTGTGTTAAGATATTAAATTGATGTTTTGCGATAGGGATCTAAACTGTACCAATGTCCTGTCCTGATGTGTCTTTATTTATTTATATTTAAAAATTTTAATTTCTTTTATTTTTACTTAGCAATGGCTTTCATGCTGAAGGTTATATAATTTTCACCTTGATTTTAGGTTGAAGAGGCACGAAACAAAGTTTCTGAAACATCAACGAAGATGTATAACAGTGTGCTGGATGCCCATGAAAAGTCTAAAGACTTGGAGGAGACATTGAAAGATCTGACAAAAGAAGTTCAAGGTTTGATCAAAGAGAAAGAAGCAGTAGAAAAGCGACGAACAGAAGCAATAAAAAAGCACACAGAACTTGAGCTTGATGTCAAAGACCTACAAGAGAAGATGCATGGAAGTAACCGCGCGAAAGTATAATTATGGCCAACAGATATTGCTCTTCATAGACACGCACACACATGCACACACACAATCTTGCAAATGTTGATGCTAAGCTTGCATGCTTCAGGAGGATGCTATGAGACAGCTTGAGAGTCTAGAGAGAGAAATTAAGGACTCAATGGTCGAGCTTGACAAAATACATCCTTTTTATGAGGAACAAGTCAAACAAGAAAAGGAGATAACAAAAGGGTATGCATGTGGCACTTAGTTGATACATTTTCTTCATTATCTATGCCAACTTTCTAATGTCATGATCTGTCTTTTTTCCCCATTGAAGATTCAATGTATACATATATCTATATATGGATATTTAAGTATATACATGTGACTATACTTATAATATTCTAGGGCAGCCATGATATTGTGTCAAAATTAGGGTTTACACTAAAAGAGAGTTTCAAAGTATCTATAAATTTGTTTACAAATCTGCAAACATTTTATGAGAGTGCAGCCCTTGACCAAGAACAAGAAAGATTGAATTAAGAATTGAGCAGTGGGGGGCCTTCTCTCAAGATTTTCCGTGGGAAGTTTGAAAGTGGTGAAGTTTTGTGAGAAGTTTGAAATAGTGAGAGTCTGAGAGTGTCTGAGAGTGTGGTTGTCTGTGAAGGCGCGTGGGTGACGCGTGAAGGCTAGTGGGCTGAGTTTGTTTGGTTGGTTATCGTCATGGATCACAATAGGAAATGGAAGGTGGAATCTAAGGAGTTTGAAGTGTTGATCAAAGGAGGTGCTACAGGGGTGAGGATTGTTGAAAGGAGCAACCAAAAACGGAGGTCCATTTTCGTTCAAAGGGATGAGCTTACATGGCTGGTGGGATCGGTGGAGGAGGTGGTAGACGTGGATTCGTCTGAGGTTTTCTGTGACCAATCACGTGCAGGGTATCCACGGATCATGGTGCAAAAATGCTCGAATAGGCATGGGAGGTATCTGACTGTTGAAGAGTTTGACGGCCGTCGACGTATTGGTACGATTTTAATACCAGAAGGGCGCTACAGTCAAGGGTGGTCTCGCTTGAATTTGGAGTTGAGAAAGGCGAATGAATATCTGAGGGAAGGGCGAGAGCTCAAGGTACGTAAGGCGGCGATTGCTTCGGAGGGACAGGGAACAAGGCGGAGCTTCATGGAGGTTTGGGGTAAGTCGAAGCCACCGGAGGAGCTCTGCTTTCTTGGGCAAGATGAATCGATTGCTAGGGTGCCGCAATGGCTGAAGGAGGGGTCGGCTACGCTGGAGAGCCAATTACCGGCGGCGGATAATGGTGATCGGGAAAAGGTTTCACCGAAGGCTCAACGTCAGGAGGGGAGCGCGCGAAATTCTGTGGAATCCGGCGATGAGTTCTGCGGAGGTGAAGGGTCAGCCGGGTTACCTGGGGACGCGATACCCAAGGGGCGGTGGGTTCAGGCGCTGTTGTCTCCGGCGACGCAATCTGTGGAGGTTGCGTGTTTGTCGTCCAAAATGCAGGCGAAGGGACGTGAGGAGGCTGTCAGTGCAAAGGAGGTGTCTGTTTTTAATGCAAAAGTGGAGCTAAGCAACGTTAGGGACTGGTTGCGCCGTATTAGGGGTGAGGTGGATGCAGGTTTGAAAAGATTGGACGTGGTGTTTCAGAAGCTGGACTCTGGCGGGCCGGGGCAGGGGCGCCAGGCTTCGGGCTGGGGTTTCAAGCCCATGTTTGGACCGGAGCCCAAAGGAAAGAACGTTAACGGGCCTGGGCTTGGCGTTGAGAAGCCCAAAGTGGTAGAGAAAAAGACGCTAGCGGGTATGGGCTTGGTGGCGGGCTTGTCTGAGTTCGTAAAGTCAGCAGGTGCGGACCTGGGCTTGGGCTCTAAAGATGGCAAGGCTATTGGGTCGTCCAAGAGTCTAACGGAGACTGTGGTTAGGCCGAGTGTGTCTCGGGGCTTGGCGGCGGGCTCGTCCGAGCATGTCGATGGCTGTCCCGGAAGTTCTAAGTCCGATGGGGTTGTTGCCGGAGTATCAGGTTCGTCTCAGCAACAGAACACTAGTGCGGTTGAGCATGGAGAAGGTAGCCGCGATTGTGTTGTTGCTTCGGTCTTGCCGCAGCTTCTCGGTGAGTATGGGTCCGGCGCGTTTGTGTCTCCAGCACTGGGTTCCGAGTGAACAGAGTTAGCCGATAGTCCGGAAATCACGGCGGAGGGTGTGAACGAGGTAGGTGAGTGCTCTCTAACTTCGCCGGTGGGGTCTGAGCGCTTGGGTACAGAAGAGCTGTCGCCGGCGAAGGTAAGGGAGGAGGAAGCCGTTTCAGTGTATCCGCACCTAGGCGTGTCTCATGTGTCCGTTAGCTCCAAACCTGGGTCCTCACAGTTCCAGGTATACCAGAGAAGCCGCGGGAGGGCCTCCAAGTCCTCGCAGGTTCAGGGGGGCTCGGTTTTGGGGGAATTTCCTAGGTTGGCTACGAAGGGAGTATTGGGCTCTGCTCGGAAGGTCTTTTCGGTGTCTGAGGGGGTCTTAGCGAGCTACAATGACTCCTCTTCGATGGGGAGTCTGGGCAGGCAACTGGACTGTTCAGTGGCAGTGTCTGGGGTGGAGTCTCCAGAAAGGGGAAGGTCCAGGGCCAGTCGGCAGGTGGAAGAGGAGCTGAAGTTTATTATGGAGACGGGTGGGGCTGCGGGCATGTCATGTGCAGGGCAGATTGGCAGATTAGAGGAGGTGCTGGGGCAGCTTGTTGATGAGAAACAAGGGAGAGCTACTGGAAGAGAGAGGGGTAGCTATGTTATCAATGAAGCTTAACATCCTGACTTGGAATGTGAGGGGTCTAAATGAGGGCAGAAAAAGGTTGAAAATTAGGAACCTTTTAAGCAAATGGAAAGTAGACATAGCTTGTTTTCAAGAGACGAAGCTGGAGCTGTTTTCTAATTAGCTTGTGCAGAGTTTGTGGAGATGCCCTTATGTGGAATGGTGCCATGTGGCCTCTAACGGGGCCTCGGGTGGTATTCTTTTGATGTGGGATCGTCGGGTGGTGTCAAAGATAGATGTTTGCATGGGTAGTTTTGTGGTTGCGTGCTCTTTTAGAAATGTAGAGGATGGTATGGTGTGGGCTTTTGCGGGGGTGTATGGCCTGACTAGAAACAATTTCAGAAGGCTTTTGTGGGATGAACTGGCAGGGGTAATGAGCCTTTGGGATGTGCCCTGGTGTATTGGGGGGGATTTCAATGTCACTCTTTTCCATAGTGAGAGATCTGGTGAAGCTAGGTTGAGGCGTGCAATGTCGGAGTTTGCTGATTTTATTATGGAACAGGGGCTTATGGATCTTCCCTTGGCTGGTGGTATATCTACGTGGTCCAACTCCTTGTCTTGGTCTAGGCTGGACCGGTTTTTGGTTTCTGCAGAATGGGAGTTGAGATATCCGGGTTTGGTTCAGAAGAAGCTTATTCGGGTGTGTTCCGATCATACGCCAATTCTTTTGACTAGGGGTGGTATTCAGAATGGGAAACATTCTTTCAAATTTGAAAACATGTGGCTCAAGGAGGAGGGTTTTGTAGATAAGGTTAGAGGTTGGTGGGGCTCTTTCTCTTTTGAGGGTTCCCCGAGTTTTGTCTTGGCAAAGAAACTTCAAGCTCTCAAAGGGGAAATCAAGAGGTGGAATAGAGAGGTGTTTGGTGATGTGGGAGCGAGGAATAAGGCGCGGATAGAGGAGTTGAAGCTGCTGGACAGCTATGAGGAAGGTAGAGGATTGACGGAGGAGGAGAAGGAAAGGAGAAGAGGGCTGGCTTCAGATTTGGAGGCTTCACTTTTGCAAGAAGAAATTAGTTGGAGACAGAAATCAAGGATCCGGTGGCTCAAAGAGGGTGACAAGTGCACTAAATTTTTTCACCCAGTGGCCAATGCTAATCGAAGAAATAACACTATTGAGTCTTTGTCCGTGAATGGCTCGGTTACCTCGGATCCCGATGCCATTAGTTCGCACATCGTCAACTTCTATAAGTCTTTATTCTCGGAGCCTCTTAATTGGAGACCGAGGGTAGACAACTTAGAATTTGAAGTGTTGAGTGGGGACGAGGCGGCCGGGTTAGAGGAACCATTTGAGGAAAGGGAGGTAAGGGAGGTGATCAAAGGTATGGATAGGGACAAGGCCCCTGGCCCGGATGGGTTCTCTTTGGCTTTCTTTCAGGATTGTTGGGAGGTGGTGAAGGGGGATTTCATGGCGGTCTTCGCAGATTTCCATTCCCAAGGTAAATTTGTGAAGAGCATAAATTCTACTTTTATTTCGCTTATCCCTAAGTTCCAAGGGGCCAAGGAGATAACGGATTTTCGTCCTATTAGCCTTGTGGGTGGGGTGTATAAGATTATAGCCAAGGTGCTGGCCAATAGGATGAGGAAAGTTATGGACAAGATTATTTCCAAGCCGCAAAATGCTTTTGTGAAAGGGTGTCAGATCCTAGACTCGGTTCTTATAGCAAACGAGTGTGTGGATAGTAGGCTTAAATCAGGAGTTCCTGGGGTGTTGTGTAAGTTGGATATGGAGAAGGCGTACGATCATGTAAACTGGAACTTTCTTCTTTATTTATTGAGGCGTTGCGGTTTTGGGGAGAAATGGTGTTCATGGATCAAGCAATGCATCTCGACTGCCCGGTTTTCAGTGTTGCTCAATGGGGTTCCTTCTGGCTTTTTTGGAAGTTCACGAGGGGTGCGCCAAGGAGATCCTCTCTCTCCTTTCTTATTTGTCTTGGTTATGGAGGCATTTAGTAAGATGATCGGTGCTATTTCTTCTAGGGATCTGATTTCGGGGTTCTTGGTGGGCTCCAATGAGCAGAATCGGGTTGTTGTTTCTCACCTTCTATTTGCAGATGATACATTGGTCTTCTGTGGGGCGTCTGATAGCCACATCAGACGTTTGGGGGCTTTACTGGTCTGCTTTGAGGCGATTTCAGGTCTCAAGGTTAATTTGGGTAAGTCTGCTTTGATTCCAGTTGGCTCTGTTGGTAATGTGGATCAACTTGCCGGGTTGTTGGGTTGTGGTACTGGCACGCTGCCTTTGAAGTATTTGGGGCTGCCTTTGGGGGCTTCTTTCAAGCTCAAAACCATGTGGGTGGAGTTGGAAGAGTTGATGGCTCGGAGGTTGGCTCCTTGGAAGAGGTCGTATCTTTCCAAGGGTTACACTAATCAAGAGCACCTTATCGAACTTGCCTACATATATGATGTCTTTATTTCCTATCCCCGCGATGGTGGCTAAGCGTATTGAGAAGATTCAATGGGATTTTCTTTGGGGAGGGTTGAATGATGAGGTAAAGATGCATTTGGTTGAGTGGGACAAGGTGTGCTCCCCCTTGGATGAGGGAGGATTAGGTATCCATAGTTTAAGGCGGTTTAATCAAGCTCTCTTGGGTAAGTGGCTGTGGCGGTTTGCTCATGAGGAGGGGGCCTGGTGGAGGTCGGTTTTGGTAGCTAAATATGGGTCGGACTGGGGAGGTTGGTACTCGGGGGACATCTCCGGATCTCATGGGGTGGGTCTCTGGAAATACATTTGTAAGGGTTGGCAGATTTTTAGGAACTATATTAGATTTGTTCTTGGTGATGGCTCTAAAATTCGCTTCTGGGAGGATATTTGGTGTGGGGATAACGCCCTTAAGGAAGTTTTTCTTGGCTTGTTTAACATTGCCAGATTTAAGGAGGCGACTATTGCGGACAATATGGAGTTCACTAGTGGTATCATTCAATGGAATATCCAGTTTACCAGGCTGAGTCACGATTGGGAGGTGGAGGTGTTGGCCTCATTTTACAGATGCTTGTATGACTGTAAGATGAGAGGGGTAGGGGTTGACAAGTTGTGGTGGGTGCCTTCGTGCAAGGGTTCGTTTGAGGTCAAGTCTTTTTATCGAGTTCTCTCCTCCACTAGGGCTATTTCGTTCCCTTGGAAGGGTATTTGGAGATCTAAGGCTCCTTCTAGAGTGGCGTTTTTTGCTTGGACGGCTGCCCATGGCAAGATTCTTACGGTGGATAACCTTCGGAGGAGGGGTATGGTGGTGGTAAATAGGTGTTGGTTATGTGAATCGGATGAGGAGTCGGTTGACCATCTTCTTCTTCATTGTGGGGCGGCGAGAGCCTTGTGGGATGCCTTCTTCGCCCGGTTTGGTCTTTATTGGGTTATGCCTCGCTTAGTTAAGGAGTTACTTGCTAGTTGGTGGTCGAGTGGTCGTCCTAGCAGCGCCGTGGTGTGGAAAATGGTGCCCCTTTGTATTATGTGGTGTATTTGGAGAGAGCGAAATGCTAGATGTTTCGAGGATTCCTCGAGGTCTAGCGAGGAACTCCTCCACTTTTTTCTTTTTACCCTTTTCACCTGGACAGCGGGCTGGTTGGCCCCGCGGGTGATTAGTTTTTCTGATTTTCTCGTTCTTTTCTCCTCTCCCCCCTAGCTCCTTTGTATACTCCCTGTGTACTAAGGGTTGCGCCCCTCTGCGCTTTTTAATATATTCTTCTGATTCATCAAAAAAAAGAATTGAGCAGTGTAGACACAAATTGAGGCGTGTTATGGTAGTTATGTTTGCTGTTATTATGGTTTCCCTTGTGACTTATCAAAAAAAAATGGTTTCCCTTGTTCTCGGTGGTGAGTGTCGTCGCATCCGCTGAGCTTCGTTCTGTTTCTTTCTGCATTAAGCATTGGAGTTTGTGAGTTGATCAGAGTTATGTGGTTGTTAAGGTCATGTTCCATTGAATCCAAAGGTTTTGAGTTGGCAGTGGTGGCCAGGGTTCGGATTATTGAAAGATGCAGGGGTACTATTCGACCCACTTACTTGGGTAAAGCTGAAAATTGTTGGTTGTTAGCCACCGTAGAGGAGTTGCTGCAAGAGAAGGGAACAATGGTTTTTTGGAGATGCTCTAGAGCTGGTTTCCTTGCTAACCTCACCCAACGCTGCTCTAACAAGCATGTGTAGTTCTTGGTANTTGCTGTTATTATGGTTTCCCTTGTTCTCGGTGGTGAGTGTAGTCGCATCCGCTGAGCTTCGTTCTGTTTCTTTCTGCATTAAGCATTGGAGTTTGTGAGTTGATCAGAGTTATGTGGTTGTTAAGGTCATGTTCCATTGAATCCAAAGGTTTTGAGTTGGCAGTGGTGGCCAGGGTTCTGATTATTGAAAGATGCAGGGGTACTATTCGACCCACTTACTTGGGTAAAGCTGAAAATTGTTGGTTGTTAGCCACCGTAGAGGAGTTGCTGCAAGAGAAGGGAACAATGGTTTTTTGGAGATGCTCTAGAGCTTGTTTCCTTGCTAACCTCACCCATGTGTAGTTCTTGGTAGTAGAGGAGCTTGTTGGAGGGAGACGGACGGAGGGGTCATATCCTAGTGTCAGAAGGGAGAAACAGCTTATGGTGGAGGACATTTGCATTGGAGCTCCGCTTGGTAGTAAATTTTTTCCAATCATTTTTGGCTGCCCAAGCGTTGTTGGGTGTGGGTAAGTCGGTGCTGTCACTGATTTCTCCGGCAGAGAGAGGAAGAGGCTGTTTGTAGATGTGTTACAATCTTAAGCAGTACCCTCTTTGAAGGGTGCTTTGGGGAACTCTAAAATATATAGTTCGATGGGATAAATAGTGACTGGGTGACTATCCTCTGCAATTGCGTTTGGGTTTGGATGAAATCCCAGGAACTACGCTGGTGAAGTCTGCCCAAGAATGGAAGGAAGGTCGGGTGAAAGTCTTGATCTCTGTTCCCTTAAAGAGATGTTGAAATGTATAAATCATGATGTCCTTCATTGTTTAGATTGGTTGGACTTGGTCTTGGTCCCAAGTGATCATGGTTGTAGTCTTGCCTTTGTGGGTCTTGAGTCAAATCCCAATGCAGAGGTAAGCTTGTCCAAGCCTCGTGATAATTTTAGTTCCTCACGCCCACTCCTAGTGGCCCATGCGACTTGTGATATTAAGGGTATTTCTTTTTCAGTCGCTTTGTGCTATCTTGGGTTATGCTTAGACGAGTAGTTGACATGTTTGCTTGTCGGTGGACTGCTGGTAGCAATCGGAGTGCTGTTATGCGGAAGATGGTGCCTTCTTGCCTTTCGTGGTGTCTTTGGAGAGAAATGAGTGATAGGAGTTTTGAGGACTGCGAGAGGACATTGGAGGAGTTTAAATCTTTTTTATTCTACACACTTTATGTTTGGATAACTGCATTTTTATATCCTTTAGTGCATAGTTTTCATGATTTCTTTGTTTTTTTCTTCTTCTTCTAGCTAGGTGCTTTCTCTTGTATACTTCTTTTGTACCTGGGACACCTTACGCTTTTAATATATCTTGAATACTTATTAAAAAAAAAAAAAAAAAATCCATAGAAGTATGCCTTTTATTTGCAGAAACGGGTTTTTCTGGTCAACACCTCATAGTTAAGTAAATCTCTGTTTAGACAAACTGCAACTGTTTTGTATAGGTATAATTAATGCATTGTAGTTCGTTCTGGTGAACAGTAGCCTTATATCAGTCATGCTTACAAGTCAGTCCAAAAGATTGCCTTTTCCCTTTTATTCCTTTAAGTTTCTGCAAATCTTCTTTTTGTTCCTGTACTGTACTTTTTCATTGTCTGAACTCTGGGATAGCAGTATTATGTATATTGATGCTCCTATGCATGCATACTTTATCAGGTGTGCTTGTCTAGCCAAAATGATTGTACGTGTGTGATCTGGGGAAATCTTCCTGCTATTTTAATTGCTAATATATTTTTCTCATCAATTTGTGGTGATGCATAGAATAATGGAGCGTGAAAAGCAGCTTAGCATTCTTTATCAGAAACAAGGTCGTGCTACCCAGTTTCCAAGTAAAGCTGCTCGTGACAAATGGCTTCAAAAGGAAATTGATGATCTTGAACGGGTGCTTTCTTCAAATTTGGCGCAGGTAAATTTTCACATTGGTTTGTTCTAGGAAACTAGAATGCCATTTTGACTGCTATATCATAGTCTTATTCAGTTTTTTTTTTTTTAATTAAAAAAAAAAACAATGTAATAGTAATGTCTGAATACACTCTGAATAGCACATAAGGCACTTGAATTTTGTTTTGCTTTTTGAGAAGATAGAGCATCGATTGGCTATGGTTAATGATGTATTTGTCCAAGGGTGGTTGGGTTACCTTATCTAGAGCACCCTTGCCAATTGGCCTATGTATTTCATGTCCCTCTTCCCTTTCTCATTGAGTGTTTCTAACCATATTGAGAAGCTCCAACGTGAGTTCTTATGGGCTAGGGAATTTTCTGTATCATACCAGATTTGAGGTGAGAGATAGCTCCAAGATTAGATTTTGGCATGATCAGTGGCGTAGGGGTGTGGAACTAAAGGAAACATTTTTAGATTTATTTCGTATTGCCCTTGCAAAGGAAGGATGCCTCCGTTGCAGCTCAGTTGGAGTTTTATGGTGGTACCAATAAGTGGAACATGAGCTTTACTAGAGTGGCTCATGATTAGGATGTGGATATCTTTGCTTCATTCTTCTAGTGTTGTATTCAGTTAGAGTATGAGGTAGTGAAGACAAGCTATGGTGGGTTCCCTCCAAAAAGTGGGCTGTCCAAGGTTAAATCCTTCTGTTGTTCCTTGGTTTGTAGTGAAGGATGCTGCTTCCTTAGTGTTAATAGATTTGTAGTAAGAAGATTATAGGGAGAAGAGGAGGCTGCTATATTATTCAGCTTATTTTTAACCTAATACAAACATCCTAATATATGGGATTAGGGAAATATCTCAATGACCAAACTACCCTCAAACCCTAATGACTTACTAACCCTAATAACTTTTCTAATACTCCCCCTCAAGCTAGAACAACTTGGAGCACACAATACAAAGACCCATAAAAATAACAAGAAAATTTGCTAAAACTTCAACGTCGGTCGAAAACTCGTCGGAAATTGCAACAAGTGGTTGGATCTTGTCGAAAAACACCAAGGCCGATAGGATCTCGCCAGAAAACAACAAGGAATGGTTGGAATCCATTGCAAAACATCGAGGCAGGTTGGATCTCGCCGCAAAGCACCAAGGGTAGATCGGATCTCATCGCAAAACACAAAGGCTGGTCGGATCTCACTGCAAAACACCAAGGCCGGTAGAATCTCACTAGACAACAACAACCGGTCGGAAACCACCGCAAAACACCAAGGCCGGTCGGATCTTGACAACTAACAACGATCACATTTCACGTGATCAACCAACGAGTCTCACCGGAACTTGTAGAACATGCCGCAGACACCAAAACCAAGTTGAAATACTGCTGAAAAAGAATAGGAACCTACGCCGAAGTCTCGCTGGAACTCACATAATTTTTTTTTTAATTTTTTTTTCCTGATGGCCATTGCAACACGCCGACCACCTTACACCAACCGCCATAGACGACACCAAACATCACAAAAAATACCAGAAACTTAGAAAACTAGTAGGAAACACAACAAAAACCACCGTGAAAGCACACAACAAACTTTTTTTCTTTTTTCTTTTTTTTACCACAAACAACATCTTTCCAGGCACTGCCCGTGTGGGCTCTAAGCCCACATGGGCGATGTTGCCACTAGAAGAACACTCACCAAAACAAAACAAAAAACTGTGAAAACTAAGACTACAAACAAAGGAACAAGGATCTAAACCCTATGTCTCTGATACCACGTTAATAGTTTTGATGCAATAAGATTAGAGGGAGAAGAGGAGGCTGCTATATTAGTCAGCTTATTTTTAACCTAATACAAACATCCTAATATATAGGATTAGAGAAATATTACAATGACTAAACTACCCTCAAACCCTAATGACTTACTAACCCTAATAACTCTTATAACACTTAGGAAGAGTGTATAGCGGACTAACGCTCCTTTGAGGGTGGTCTTTTTCACGTGTTCAGTGGCTCTATGTAAGGTCCTTATCATGGATAACCTTAGGAAGTGACACGTCATTGTGGTGGACAAATGTTGCATGTGTAAGAGGAATGACGAGTCAGTGAGGGCATGGACAAATGTCAGTGATGTGAAGAGAATTGTTGTGGAGTGCAGTTTGCTTTGGAAATGGTGATGTAAACTTGAATCTATTATGGAGGATGTGGATTGGGCCATTTGTTTAGGGGTTGAAAGGGTGGAGGCGTTTAGGTTGGGTTCCAAGCTCTTGTGATCCCATCTTTAAACCTCCTAAGGTTCTCTAAAAAGCCCATCAATATGCTAAGCCTGCTGAGCCTTTTAAACCTCTAAAGCCTATCATGCCCATTAAGCCTCACAAGAATGGAGAGAAGGCGCGGGCTGGGCGTTGCAAGCCCATTAGGCTTTGTAAGAAAGTGAAAACGTGGGTTGGGCCGTGGATGTCCACTGTTGGCCTTGACTTGATTCCATCTGTCTTGGGCATTGCTATGGCTTGTGATTGTCCGCCTTCTTTGGCCCTTTTGCAGCCCTTGCCGGAAGCACTAGGCTCAGCTTGCTCCCAAGACTCGTTGGTAGGTCTATATTCTCTGGCGACCTTTGTCTTGATGGATAAGGGACTTGATGTTTCGCTGGTAGGTTTGGCTTCATTGGCGGCTTTGGTTGCGATGGATAATGGAGGTGAACTCATGCTGACAGGTTTGCCTCAAACCTAGAAATCGCTTTGTAGGGTTGGTTTTGTCGGTGGCTTTGGTTGTGAGGGATAAAGGAGGTGAATAACATTTTAGAGAGAGAAAAGAAGATGGGGAGGCTGCGCTGTGTCTCCTGGGTTGGGATCTTCCCTCCCCTCTGGGTATCTTTCCCCATGTCACCCCCTTGGATTGGGTTCTGTTTTGTGTTAAGGATATTTGTCTTGTGGGGATCTCGTGTGCGGGGCATGTGGAGCAGACAGGCTCTCTTGACAGCCCTTGAAGAGGATCATTGTCGGGAGGAATTGGGTTCACTCTCTAGTTTTAGAGGCAGTAGAGAGCTGAAGAATTTAGAATTCTCAATTAACTATGAAGCTAAAGGCGCGTATAATTTTGTATTAGTTGTATTAATGAAATCAAATTCTGTATAATTTTGTTTTTTCCCCTGAAGAATACAGGGGAAAAGGGAGGGGAAATTCTGTACGGTTAGTAGATCACTTTAAATTATTTTATTATCATTTCTCTTATTTTTGGTTGCAGGAGGAAAAACTCCAGGATGAAATTCATCGGCTTGATACTGAGTTAAAAGAGCGGGATGCCTATATTGAGAGTCGCAGAACTGAAATTGCTACTTTGGATGCCCATATCTCCCAGTCACGTGAAGGGTTCAGTCATCATAAAGCTCAGAGAGACAAGCTGCAAAATGAGCGGAAGTATGATCTTTGCACTTCTGATTTTGATCAAGGTTTTTAAATACTCCAATATGTTTAAAGTGGTTAATTGTGTAGGCTTTTATGGGGCAAAGAAAGCAAACTTTCTTCTGAAATTGATAAGCTGAGAACAGAAGTTGAGAAGGCAGAAAAGAGCCTTGATCATGCAACTCCTGGTGTGAGTAATTGCATTTGATTTGTTTTACTTTTTAAATTTGCTGAACATGGTTGTTGAAGTGCCTAGGGAAACCTCTGATTTGGTACTGCTGAGTTAGTATTTACAACAAGTGATACAATCTAATGTGTATGTTTGAGGCTCAAATTTTATCTACACATCTGAAGTGGTATAAATATTTGCACTTTGCAAAATTATGTTTCACACTGATGTTTTGACTATGAGTTGATTGAGGGATGTAAAAGTTTTGAAACTTGGATTTTCTTCAATTCCAGCAATCCATTTTTTAAACACTAATGGAGGTCATTTGGTGAGAATGTAAATTGTAGACAACAGTTTTACCATCATAGGCAAAGTATGCTGTGTCTGATTTAGTGGCTTTGGAAGGAAAGTCAAAATACATTGCACATTAAGATTGGATTTTGACATTCTTGTGACCTTTTCTGATTTGTGAGCGTGATGGATTGTTCTTTTTCTCCCCCCTCACCCCCGTCTCAAGCATTCTAGGATTGGTTTTTTATTTATTTATTTTTTCACTTTTTCTTTGATTTGGTCTTGAAAGATCATACCTCAGAAAGTTCTTGAATATCCTAATCTCTCTGTGTATCTAATATCATTTGACAATGTCATACATTTCTATAATCTAATATCGTACTGCATTTCTATTCAAGTTGAAGGATTGATGGTAAAACGCGTGGGTGCTGATATTGAAAATAGATGTAATGAATATGGAGGTGACAGAGGGTATGATTTAGATGGGGAAAATGGCAGAAAAAAAAAAGAAAAAGAAAAAGTGGTTGACCTGGAATTGTTGAACCAAGATCCATAAACTTGACTCGTTTTTAATTAGAATTAAGGTTATCAATACTTATAAAGACAAAGAAGGGAAAACTTTACTTAACCCCTATAAACTTTTGTCACCCNAGTTTAAAAACTCTCAATTTAGTATATCGAATTTCATTGTTTGCAATGCCATTCGTTCGTTAGGTTTTTCCGTTAAATCTTGTCAAAATTTTCAAAATGCTTTTCTTTTTTATAAAAAATAAAATAAAAAAAGAATTGCAAAGATTCATGTGTGGATATTTTTGCAAATTCTGTTAAATCCTGACCAACGTCTGAATTTTTACAAATTTTTTATTATTTTTTTCAAAAAAAGGGGGGTATTTTGGTATTTTTGACACCCCTCCGTTAGGATTTCCTTTAAATCCTAACAGAGGGGTGACATTGAAAAAAATTGGAAGTTCGATATACTAAAGAGAGTTTTTAAACTTTGGGGATAATTGTAAAAGGAATAGAAGTTTAAGGAAGTTAAGTGAAGTTTCTCCAAAAAAGAATTAAGGTTGTCAATGGTTGATCTTAGCCTTTATCCTGAAATATTATGAAATCTAAATTCATCTTTCCATTCACAATTATGTACATTCTCATGCTCACTCTCTAAATCAAGAATATATGACGGTAGAATTCTTTTGAAGCCTATTGATGTTTATTATATCATAAATTTGAACTTGCTAAGTGACAAAAACTTTCAAGTTATTTATCTGTTTATTTATTTTAATGTCAACAGCATGTTAAAATATCAATTTGTTGTAGCATAAACATATATTAATTTGTTGTGATTCAATACGTATCAAGATTTCATCATAAAATGTGTGGCCTATCATCTTGGATCATTATTCAATGGATTGATCATGAACATTTTTTTTTCTTCTCTCTCTAAATTGCCTCTTCTTAATTGTTGGTTGTTCAAAGATTCTTTGCCTGGAACATAGTTCTTTCATTAAGGCAGTGTTGTATCTATCTTCACAATTTTTTATTCCACTGAATACTACACAGGATGTGAGGAGAGGGATGAAAACTGTCAAATACATCTGCAAAGAGTATGATATTCGTGGGGTGTTTGGTCCAATTATTGAGTTGCTTGATTGTGATGAAAGATTTTTTACCGCGGTTGAAGTTACTGCTGGAAACAGGTATTTACAGTTTTGTTTATTTTTACATTTCTTTTTTTTTTTTTGGGAGAAGCATGTTATTGTAATATTTATTGAGAAACTAATGTAGGTAGAGTGTATTGACTTTTTGTGTGTGCATTTCTTGCTTGAAAAAGACTTAGTTGACATCTGTTATTGTCTGGACAGCTTATTTCATGTGGTGGTCGAAAATGATGAAATATCAACAAAGATAATTAAACACCTTAATTCATTGAAAGGCGGACGAGTTACTTTTATACCGCTGAACAGGGTGAGGGCTCCCCATGTATCTTATCCACAGAATTCTGATGTGGTGCCCCTGTTAAAGAAATTGAAGTTCTCTCCCAATTTTACTCCAGCATTTGCACAGGTTAGCATCTGTGTGGGTTCTCATACTTGTTAGAAACACATATTTTGGATCCATGCATGGTTTATGATGCCATATTAGTATTTTCCTTGATGGATTCCTTTAAGTTTTATGTTTAGCAGGTATATGCATCGGGTATATTTGTATCTATGTATGTGCATCCCCGCCCTGCTTCCCAAGGCTGCAGCTGCTTCTGTAGTTAAAATTTTTGTACGTTACATCTTGTTCAGCTTTAAGTTAGAGAAAGGGGTTTATCACATTATGTTCTGCTTTCAGTTGCAGAAAGAGGTTTATCATTTATCATTAGTCTCATGAGCTTTGGGTCAATCATAGCAGTGCAAAATAATGGTGGCCTATGGTTTCAGTTTTGGTGCATCATTATTATTGTTATGATAGAAATAAACGATATTAGGAAATTACATTTTCATTATATCTTTTGATGGAGTTCATTACAAGAGTAAACTCTTCTCTAAGTAGAATAGATAGTTTCTATTATTGGGCCATAAGAGTTAATAGATAGGGAGGCTTTCTGTGACATCAATATTTGACTCCTGAGATATGTTGGATGTCCTTTGACCTAGTTTTTCATATTATATGCTCTTTTTACCTAGGTTTTTGCTAGGACGGTGATTTGCCGTGATCTGGATGTGGCCACCAGGGTTGCTCGTGCTGATGGTCTGGACTGCATAACTTTGGAAGGTCGACATGGAAATACTCTTAACTAAATGTTGCAAAAAACTTTGGTTAGTTTCTGATGCCTTCACAATTTGATATTGATCCCACAACAGGTGATCAAGTCAGCAAGAAAGGTGGTATGACTGGTGGATTTTATGATCACAGACGCTCAAAATTGAAGTTCATGAATATGATTATGCAGAATAAAAGATCTCTCAACTTGAAGGAAAAAGAGCTGGAAGACGTTAGAAATATGCTTCAAGATATCCTTTTGGAATACACTTTCCTCTTATTTTGAGCTGCGGTGATTCCACTCTGGTTTTTTTTTTTTTTTCTTGTCTTCAATTTTAGTACGTGTGCCTATCATATACATTTTGATGGGTTCTGATGCATTATTATGTCATGGCATATGTCGTCCTTGTGATTAAACTGTAATTGGATGCACCTGCCTAGGTTTCTATATTAGAAAATCTCATTGTTAGTGATGATGGCTGAATAATTCTTATGTTTCTGACGCATGAAGATTTCCATAAAGTTTGAGAAGAATATATATATATTTTTTATAAATAATTTTTTGACGTCAAGGGGAGGGGAAAGGGGAGAAGAATGTTAATGGAATTCATTATGCATAATGTTTGTGTTTATTGGGACTTATTATTGAGAAGATGTTTCCAGAAAAATTAAAGCTGTCAGATTGTACGGTTGAAATGGTTAAAATCTGACTATTAGTAGATGACACTCTCCAGCGTTGGTGTTCTTCCTGGTCATTAATTTATCTTCTATGCTTTTGGTTTTCGCTTAGTAAATCATACAGATAGATCAGAAGATAACAGAACTTGTTACTGAGCAGCAGAAAATTGATGCCAAGCAGGCTCATGACAAGTCAGAATTGGAACAGCTTAAACAGGACATTACCAATGCTAATAAGCAGAAACAGTCGATTTCTAAAGCTCTTGAAAATAAGGTATTTTAGAACCTTTTGATTACTTTACATGCCTTTGTTTTTTTTTTTCAGTTCTGTCCTCTCAGATTCTCGTCACCTTTTTGTAGGAGAAGTCACTTACAGATGTCCAGACTCAGATTGATCAGCTTAGAGCCAGTATGGCAATGAAACAGGCTGAAATGGGCACGGAGCTCATTGATCATTTAACACCTGAGGAAAAAGTTCTTCTCTCACGATTGAACCCTGAAATTGAAAACCTTAAAAAGAAGCTTATTAAATGCAAGACAGATCGTATGGAGGTTAGCAAAATGCATTTTAATGTTCTGTTTTAACACNNNNCCCCCCCCCCCCCCCCCCCCCCAAACCCTTTTTTTGGTGTGTTGGCCCTGATTGCTGGGTAGCTTTACATAGAGCATCATTCTTGATTAAAGTCCTAATGATGTGCATTTAAATCAATAGACTGAAACGAGAAAAGCAGAGCTTGAGACTAATCTAACAACTAACCTTAAGAGGCGGAAGCAAGAGTTGGAGGCCATAATATTGTCCGCTGAGACTGAAACTTTGCTTGGTGAAGCTGAATTAAAGAGGCAGGAATTAAACGATGCTAAATTATTGGTTGATGATGCCACACAGCAGCTTAGAAGTGAGGGCTTCAAATTTCATCCAGTGCATTTCCTATTTTGATATGTTAGAATATGGTTCTGTGTTTTGACTGAAATTCTGCTCCTTAGGAGTTACCGAGCGTATTGATGAACAGACAAAGCAACTCAGGATGAAAAAAGATGAAACGAACAAATTAAAGGTAGTCCTCTTATGCTGGTTGATTGTTGGTTAAGGTTTGAGTTTTATTCATTGATGGCTACCATTTGTCTCTGTTTCTGCTGCTAAGATGATCAGTTGTTGATGCAGAATTTGGAGGACGAGTATGAAAGGACACTTCAGGATGAAGCTAAAGAATTGGAACAACTATTAAGTAAAAGAAACATTTTTCTTGCTAAACAAGAAGAGTACTCGAAGAAAATCAGGGAATTGGGTCCATTGTCATCAGATGCTTTCGAAATGTATTACTTCTGATTGTTCCCCTTTTTTTTCCCCTTTTAAAGCATATATTTGGTCCTCAAATAATTGCCCAAATTTCAAGTTAGTTCCTTAAAAATGTCATGTATCAAATTGGTCCATGCGTTTTTAAAAAAAACGAAAGCACTCGGGAAGACTGAAAACATAAAAAACAAAACAAAACAAAAAATAAGTGGTTTTATTATTTTTATTTTTTTTGGGCTTTGTTTTCGATTTTCAGTCTCCACTTAAGCTCATTCTGTCATTTCAGTTACTTTAATAGACTGAAATGAAGCTTTTAAAGCTTTTTGTAAGACATATTGACCACATTAAAATGTGAAGTTCGTAAGGGAATGAACTTAAAATTTGAGTGATTTTTGATAGAGCAAACATTTGCTTTAATCTATTTTTTCTCCCAGCTGGATTTTATTACTTGTGTCTTAAATTTAAAGTTTCCTCTATATTTAATGTTTTCTCATAAATAACATCAACGTCTGGTTCTAGAGTTATTTTATACTTTATCTCACTTTTTATATCAATATATTTGTTTCTTTCTTTATATCATTTTGAAGCATCTTAAGTCTTCTTGACCAATGTAATTTGGTGTATTCAGTTGTCCCATCGTCACCGCTGCTCCAAAATGTGTAGCGTGCTTTCCTTTTTTGTGTGTTCCAAAATATATGGGAATCTCCAAAAATGAAAATATTTATATATTTAAGTTCACATATTACCATATTTCTAAGTCCACCTTCCTAATTAAATCCATTTTTTTTTCTTTCAAAATTGAACCCACATGTTTTGCCCTACTCAAGGAAATTTCAGAAAGATATATTTATGTTGTTTTATTAAGATATGTGCTATTTTCAAACTCCCGTATATTTTAGGATGATGGAGTATGTATGACTGACAATGTTAAACTATGATGTTATCGGTACCTAGGGATCTATTGCTATGTATTCAGCATGCAATTGGTAATGCTTGCACATTTTTACTTATATTTTCTTCATTTTCAATTATGTAATTAATTCTCGTATATTGAAAACGATAATGTTAGGTACAAGCGGAGGAGTATCAAAGAATTGCACAAGATGCTGCACAGGTGCAANTGCTATTTTCAAACTCCCGTATATTTTAGGATGGAGTATGTATGACTGACAATGTTAAACTATGATGTTATCGGTACCTAGGGATCTATTGCTATGTATTCAGCATGCAATTGGTAATGCTTGCACATTTTTACTTATATTTTCTTCATTTTCAATTATGTAATTAATTCTCGTATATTGAAAACGATAATGTTAGGTACAAGCGGAGGAGTATCAAAGAATTGCACAAGATGCTGCACAGGTGCAATGAACAACTGCAGCAGTTCAGCCATGTAAACAAGAAAGCACTTGACCAGTATGTAAATTTTACTGAGCAACGAGAAGAACTCCAGAAAAGGCAGGCTGAACTGGATGCAGGTGATGAGGTATATATATATTTTTTCTGGAATTTCAATCACATATTGAAATTTGAGGGTAAAATACACTTCTGGTCTTCCAACATTTACTGATGTTTCTATGTGGTCCATATTCTTCCAATTGCAGCAATGTTGTCATCCAATATTTAACTTTGTTTCAATTTAATTCTTCTGCCCAGGTTCATTTAAATTAAGTTAATGGAGTGAAGTCCACATGAAATGAGAAAAACAATATTTATGTTTTTTTTAATTAATTATATAATTTCTATAAGATTGACTTCTGACCAACCCGTGAAGGGGTGTGTTCTCATCTTTTGAAAGAAAGATGCTTAAAAAAAGAAGGAAATTCCCTTGTTTTTCTCCTCCTTTAAACCCCTGCAAACATTTGCCCACCCCTAACGAAAACACAAATCTCCAAATTACAACATTGAAATTGGACAGAGAAAACACAACTCTCCAAATTACAACATTGAAATTGGACAGGCTCAACAACCTTGCTTGGTCACAGCCTGCACTGTTATATATTAAAAGTAGAGGAAGATGTGATACATAAATGGTGATGTCCAAGAACTATAGCTAGATGATCCCATTCATCATGAATGGGAGACAAAAAAAAAAAAAAAAAAATTACAATTATGTCTCGAGTAATTCGTAGTATGTGGCAAGAATTGTATTACTACCCAAATTAATAGACTGAGTGTGTAGTAAATGTTGTCAAAATTCAGATAATAATGGAAGAGGGATGCATCTATGAGTTCCTTGTTGGCTTAAACCCAGAATATAATTATGTTCGTGTTCAACATTTGGGGAAAATATTCTGGTTTGAAAAACCTCTTGTTTCTGTTTTTTTTTTAACTATAAACAATGGAATGGCCCGTTCGGATATATAAAAAATAATTGATTTGAAAATGCTGTAAAAATTGAAATGTCACAATATTTTTTTTTTAATATTTTTAATATTTATTGTTTGTTTTTATAATACAACTTCACTTAATAAATTTAAAATCAATAAAAAAAAAAAGTAATACATAAGATAAATACAATAAGAGATATGAAGCAATTCAGCCACCCCTTATATATTTTATACCCTCTCCAACAGAGCCTCTTCCTGCTATAAGGGGGGGTGTTTGCTTATGTTCAGAATAAGGATAGTCGTCAAGGTGTTATATTCCGTTCTTCCTCCACAGGAACAATCTGCACTATCTGCAAGTTGAAGGGTATTATGCTTTCTGCAGCAGAAATTGTGGTAGTGGGAATTGCTTTGCTAGACAAAAATATAGTGTTGTGGTCATGTGAGATTTGCTAATTCCCGTATAGTTTTGTTCAGGGAAAATGTTACTCTTTCCAATTTCTTTATATTTCGTCTGATTTTTCTCTTTGCAGATTTGGAAAATATGGTGGTTTTCGGTGGAGAAAGAGAGGATATTGAAATTGGCAGTAGAAGATTATATTTAATAAAAATTTCATAATTAAAAAAAAAAGGTTTTCTAATTGAAGTGGTCATGTAGCATTTGCCACTTGGACTATTTGTCCAGGTCAGCCATTTTAGTCACATGACTTGCAGGTGACTTAACTCCATTAACTTCAATTTAAAAAAAGTTAAAAGAACAGGAAAGTAACCTTTCTGCAATTGGAAGAATAGGAACTGGATAAAAAAATTGAAAGTTGGAGGATCAGAAGTGTACTTTACCCTAAATTTTACTGATTTCCTGTATGTAATATGAACTTAAGATATTCTTTTTCTGAACTTCTGCAGAAAATTAGGGAACTCATATCTGTTTTAGATCAGCGTAAGGATGAATCGATAGAACGTACTTTTAAAGGTGTTGCTAGGCACTTCCGAGAAGTATTTTCTGAACTTGTGCAAGGTGGGCATGGACATCTGGTTATGATGAAGAAAAAGGTTTGTTAGTTATCTTTCAAGCTCTTTCTGCTTTTTTTACCAAGTCTATCACTGTCCTAGCAAATGGCCTAGAAAAGAAAAATAAATGAATGCGTGGTTGTTTCTATTGTTTTTGGAAATAAACTTTGCTTGGTCTTGCTCTCTGATAATCAGACTCAGCAGCTTGGGCTAGGCTGTGCATCTCAGGTTGAGTTCAATCTGAAATAAAACACCTTTGGACCTTCACTGAGTTGATTCAAAAAAGCCAGTGCTTTTGGCTCACTTTATTACAACCTTTAATGATAACTTTAGACTCTGGAAGGTTATCTATTTGGCGCGTCATGTGTTGTTTGAGAATGATATATAGGCATTGACTTTTTTAACATTTACTGTCTGCATGTGAGATAATATTTTAAGTATTTTAATGAGGTTAGCTGTGTATCACCGTCATTTTTTAATGTGTCCAACTTCTAGGTCATATTATTGAGTGAATTGGTGTATTTGGCTGGATCGTGCTTATTTTATCATCTATTTCTGCATATTAAGTACGTATGCCCTTTTAATATATATAGATATATATATTTTATCATTAGAATTGGATAATTTTCAAATATACTGTCATTTAAACTTCTCCATTATATTGTCTCATTTTTATCTGATTTTGAAAGGAGTCTCAAGATTCTTGTTTTGTCATTGGCCTAAACTGACCGTAAAATTGTATGAAGAAATTGTTAAAAAAAAAAAGAAAAAAAGTTCTTTTAGGAGTTTCTTTTGCTACAAGAGTTTTACCTTTCTTTAATTATGTTGCACCAGAAGTTTTACTTGTCCCCTCTTTTTCTTTTTGAAAGATAAGAAAGTATTTTATTGCTTCCATATCATTATTTCTTCCCCTTCTTTTTCCGAGAAAAATAGGAAAATGAAGGGAACCTCATCTTTTACAGCTCACTTTTCCTCAAATTTTTTTTTTTGTTCTTTTTCTAATAAAAGGAGGGTATTCATTAAGTTCTTCATTGATTGTCATTATTACTATCTATGAAATGTGCTTGTTTCAATGTCTCCTTGCTTAAAATTGCTGTCTTATTGGTGAATTTAGAACAATTTTTTCTTCTAATGTATGGTAGCACGTCAAAGTAACTATCTTGTCCTTGCCATTTGTCAAAATATAACTAGATGCTTTTCATGTTCAACAATGTTCATTATGTAAAGTCATTGCTTCTCTCTCTCTCTCTGTGCTGGTGTTTCATTTTTTTGGGAGCTTCATATTTAGGGTTTTGAGTTTGGGAATTTAGGTATCCTTCTTGAAAACATGTCTTGTTTTTCTTAAATCTAGTTGATCCTGAAATGATTGTGTAAATTTTGGTTTTGTTTCCATAGGGTTTTGAGTTTGGGAATTTAGCTATCCTTCTTGAAAACATGTCTTTGTTTTTCTTAAATCTAGTTGATCCTGAAATGATTGTGTAAATTTTGTTTTCGTTTCCATAGGATGGAGAACATGGCGATGATGATCTTGATGAGGATGGACCTCAGGAAGTAGATTTGGAGGGAAGGGTCGAGAAATACATTGGTGTGAAAGTGAAGGTAGGTATATTTTTGCATGAACATCAATTCCTTCAAACCGAAAGAATTAAGAAGGCAAGAATGAATAACAATACTGATAAACAGATTGATAATTTGAATAGATAAATAAAATTAAAAAATGGTCAAACTTTGAAAGGGAAAATAAGGTGGCTTAGATCTTTAAGCATTCTTCAAATTGTGGGCAACATCAGCTCCTTGGACGACACTCTCTGGTTGATGTTACTTAATGAGCAAATTTTGGTGATTGATTTTTTATGCCAGAATCATAATCTTTTGCAATTTTAAATCTTATTGGAACTGTCCATATCCAGTTCATCCATCGGAACCATATCACATCGTGGATATGATGAAATAGGATGAATTTAGACGGTATTTTGTAAATAAGTAATTATCTTGAATATATTAACTGTCCACTTCCATTGTATATGTTGTTTGATACAATATTATTATGGGAGGGTTGGTAGGTATTGATGGTATTAAAGCTGTTGGAGACTTGAATGGGTAAGCGTATTCAATTTTAGGAACTGAATTTCCAAGACTTGAACAGCATGATTGAAGTAACTGTTACTGCAAAATTTAATTTGATAGACATTAAAGGAAAATGGATAACTAGTTAATATTGTTATGCTAATTGATACTTTGCCTAATTGCCCTTGACTATTTTTCATGACCTTAAAGCAGTAATAGTTCTGTAATCTTCTTTTCACCTCTTTTATGAAATAACATATTGCTGAGACACTTATTTTTTTCTTAAGAATTCCTTTTCTAATTCAAGTACACCTATTGAAAGGATTAAAAAAACAAAAAGAAAAAAAAATCGAATTATTGGAATAGTTTTTTTGATATGTAATTTAATCTCATTAGAAAAGTGGAGAGGGGTATACTCCTAATACACAAGAAGTATACAAGAGAACTCCCTATTTAGGAGAAAAAGAATAACAATAGTTCATAAAATCAGCAAAACTAGAAAAAAGAAAAAAATTTAATCTCATTAGAAAATTGGAGAGGGGCATAATCCTAGTACATAGGAAGTATACAAGAGAACTCACTATTTAGGAAAAAAAGAATTACAATAGTTCATAAAATCAGCAAAACTAGAAAAAAGCAAACAATTATGTGTTGCTATCCATGTGTAAAGCGAGTTGAAGAGTTGAATTTAATTTTTTTAGCTCTACCATCATCTTCAAAGCTCCGTATATTCTATTCTCTCCAAATATATACCACTTTAAACATAAAGGAGTCAATCTCCAAACTTCCAAATGTTATGGCGCCCCTCTTTTTTGTTTTATGATGCCCCTCTTGACATTGCTAATCCCCAAACAACTCTCTTACCCTTCTAGGCATAACCCAATTAACACGAAACAAATTAAAAAGTGAGCTGCATAAATTTCTTACTACTTCACAATGATGAAGAAGGTAATTGATAGATTCTTCACTCTTCTTGCACATACAACACTCATCCGTCACAATGATGTTTTGTTTTCTTATATTTATCCAATGTCAATATATTTCCTAATGCCACCGTCCACACAAAGAATGCCACTCTTGAAGGAGCTTTAACTCTTTAGATACTCTTCGAAGGAAACGGGGAATCTGTTGGTATGGTTAACACATGATAATATGACTTCACTTCAAACTTGAGCCTTTTGAAAAGTTAAACATATACTATCCACATCTATTTGCCTTACTCTTAGAGAATACAAAATGTCAAAGAAAGAGGAGATCAACTGCACCTCCCAATCTTGTACTGGTCTAGGAAAAATTATGTTCCATTGAATGCTTCCATTTTGGAAGTGTATATGATCCGTCACCCACACGTCCTTACAATGTGTGATACTAAACAAGTTTGGATAAGACATCTTCAATGGTTGTTCCCCAAACTACACATCATGCCAAAAATTGACCTTTGACCCATCACTCACCTCATATCTAACAAATTTTGAAAACGTTTCCCATCCCCTTCTCATATATTTTCACACTCGCACTCTAAATGGCCATGTTATCTCTTTAGAACATTAGCCTCCCCTTACGCTATCATATTTAGTTTTTATCACCATTCTCCTCAAAGCTTCCCTCTTTGTAACATAACCACATAACCATTTTTCTAGTAGGGCTTGATTGAACTGAATCATGCTTCTAACCCTCAAACCACCTGATTTCATTAGAGTACAAATTCTTGTCCAGTTCACCAGGTGGAACTTTAACTCATCACCAATTCTCCCCTCACAATAAAAAGTCTCTTTGAAGTTTTTCAAGCGTATTAGTAACACCCATTGGAACAGGAAAACGAGACAAATAGTAAGTAGGCAAATTGGAAATAGTGGTTTTCATCAAAGTTATTCCATCTCCCTTAGATAAATAAGGCCTTTTCCATACAGCCAACCGACTTTCCATCTTTTCAATTATGCCATTCCAAATCGATGCAGCCTTGTAAGAAGCACCCAATGGAAAACCCAAGAACTTCATCAGCAAAGAAGAAACTCTACAGCCAAGAATACGGGCCAAACCTTTGACATCTTATGCATCGCCAACAAGAACTTTCTTTGATTTTGCCAAATTAATCTTCAATCTCGATGTTGCTTAAAAACATAAGAAAAGACATAGCAAATGTCAAAGTTGTTCTGAGTTTGCCTCACAAAAAATCAACATATCATCTGCAAACATTAGATGGGACACTTTATTTGGTAGATTATTTGGAAAGCTATGGCTCCCCTGTGAGTGACTTTCTTTGTGTGGACGACGGCTCTAGGAAAAATCTTAACCTCGGATAATTTACGTAAGAAGAATATTATGGTGATGGAGTGGTGTTGCATGTGTAAGCATTGTGGAGAGTCAATCGACCATTTATTCCTACACTGTGAGGTTGCAACCGAGATATGGAGCGCGCTTCTTCAACTCTTTGGTGTTGATTAGGTTATGTCGCACATGGTGAGTGACAGCTTGGGAAGTTGGAGGGGATAGTTGGGTAAACGTCTTGCTTTGCACGTATGGAGGATGATTCCATTGTGTACGATGTGGTGTCTTTGGCGAGAGTAGAATGCGCAAAGTTTTGATGATCATGAGAATGGCTTGCTCGAGTTGAAGAAGTTGGTGTTACCCACTCTGTTTTCATGGAGAGTGGCATGACATATTTCACCTATTTCTACTTTTTTTTTTTTTTTTTTTTAATTTTTAGTGTTATATGCTTCTTTCTATACTTAGAAGAGGTTCTCTTGTATACTTCCTATGTGCATGAGTTGCGCCTCTCCGCACGTTTTTTTAATTTACATTATTTATCAAAAAAAATTAGATGGGACACTAACGACTCCTCATTATTCTGCCACTCGACCGAAAAATCAGACAAAAGTCCTCTATCCACTATAGCAATTATAATCTTGCTTAGCGCCTCCATTATAACCACAAACAATCGTGGTGATAAGGGATCTCCTTGTCTCAATCCAGGAGAACTACTAAAGAATCTAGATGTGAACCATTAATAAGAATGAAAAACCACACCTTAGTAATGCAATGCGCTATCAAATCCCTAAATTTCTCCCCAAATGAATATCACTTCAAAAAATACAATAAAAACTCGCAAGTAACATGGTCATACTCCTTCACCAAGTTTAGTTTACATAACATTCCAGGGTCCCCATATCTAATCTAATTATCCAAACATTCATTAACAACTAGATTTGAATACAAAATTTGTATACCTTTTTTTTTTTTTTTTTTTTTGAAAAGTCAATAGAATATATAAAGAGCGCAGATGGGCGCAACCCTTGGTACACTGGAAGTATACAAAGGGGGACTAGGGGAGAGGGGAGAAAAGAGAAAGAAAATCAGAAAAACTAATCACTTGTGGGGCCAAAATTTGTATACCTTTGATTAGCGCATTCTAGAAATTGGAAATAATCTTTCCCAAAAAAAATTTTAGCCTATTTGTTGAGACCTTGGAGATAGTTTTATATACAGTACCCACTAATCTAATAGAACGGAAATCCTTAATGTCCACAACACCAGCCTTTTGGGTTAAGGGAGACAAAAGTTGCATTCAAACTCCTCTCAAACTTCCATAGACTATGAAGCTCCTTAAAATTGCCAAAATGTCATCTTTCATAACCTTCAAACTCTTTTGGGAAAAAAGCCATAGAGAAACCATCAGCTCCACCTTGTCACAATTCAAATCGTTTACCTCCTCCCACTCCTCATTCTCCTCAGACTCCCTACCCAACCAACCTCTCTCATCTGCATCGATGGAAAGAAATGAAAATCTATCCAATTTTGGTTGCCAACTGTTAGTTTGTATGAGAGAAAAGAATAGAAGAAGTGTAAAAGAAGAATAGAAGAAGAAATAGGGGAGGCTGCGTATTCTCCATGCAGCACCTCTCCTCTCAAAAACATATATATATATAAGTTCAACATAGAATACAAAGACCAAAATACCCATAACCTATTAACCCTAGTACACCTTTCTAACACTCCCCCTCAAGCTGGAGCATATATATCATATAAGTCCAGCTTGGAACAAATAAGCTCTAACTTCTTCCGACACAAGGGTTTTGTGAACATATCAGCTAGCTGATCTCCAGACTTCACGAATGGTGTAGATATATCTCCGCTGAGTATCTTGTCTCGAACAAAATGACAATCGACCTCAATATGCTTGGTTCTTTCATGAAAAACAAAGTTGGATGCAATATGTATAGCAGCTTGATTATCACAAAATAATGGGATAGGAGTAGGAGCGGCGAACCCAATCTCCTGTAGGAAATGTTGTAACCACGTCAACTCACTAGTAGTATTAGACATTGCTCTATATTCTGCCTCGGCACCGGAACGTGCCACCACTGTTTGTTTCTTGCTTTTCCAAGTCACCAAATTACCACCCAAAAATGTGCAATATCCTGTAGTGGATCGCCTATCTGANCAATCACACGTCCACCAGTACTAAAAGTGGATTCTGAAGCAACAGTAGAAATAGGAATACCCAAAATATCACGAGCCATGGCAGCTACTTCAGGATAACGAATTTCACTTCCTTTCCAAAATGAAAGGATGTCAAATGTCGTACCACTCTTATCCACATGCCTGGGTTCATCCAAATAAAGATCTAATTGATTCTTTTGAGCATTTTCATCAACTCCATCAAATGCAAAAAATTCCTACATGAAAAAAGCGAACATAAATATAAAATTAGTAAGTGGTTATGAGTATATAATATATATACTAAGCTACTAATAAATAAGCTAAGAAACTTAGAAACTTATAATATTATTTACCTTTTCCCAATCTAAGTCTTCTTGGGGCCGAACAATTGTGGAGCTTGAAGTTGTAGAAGTACTATACTCCATAAAAAGTTTGGTTAACTTTTCCTTAACATTGGCATACTCCATAGATTCATCTCCATAAATCTTCGTATAATAGTACTTCATAAGGCGAAGCTTGTAACGAGGATCTAAGACAACTGCAATGGCCAGCACTACATTGAATTCTGACCAATATTTTTCAAATTTGGAGATCATTTGATTTGCCATTGATCTCTTATCCTCATCTTCGCTCACAAGTTCTTTCTTCAAGTTCACATAAATCAATACAACTACGGGAAAATATAAATTGGCTGTGGGATATTTGGTGCCAGAGAAAGCACATGTAGCACGATAAAAGCAACCCAAGAAGCTACTAATATCAATCACCTTTTCCCACTCAAGTGCACTAGGACAAAACCTATAATTTTGATCAGTCATCTCCAAATAAGCAAAAGCACGCCTATAATGAATAGCACTCTCAAGCATAAGATATGTCGAATTCCATCTAGTCGGCATATCTTGTCTTAACCCCTTGTTATTGTCCAATGACATTTGAGTAACAGCATTAAGAAAACTTTGTTTTCTTACTTGTGATCCCCTAAAATACTTAACACTATCTTGAATCTTTTGGATAGCATCAGTGATCTCTTTCAGCCCATCTTGCACTATCAAATTGAGAATATGGGCACAACAACGCATATGAAAAAATTCACCCTAAAAAAGAAGGGCATTATCAACACACAAATCAAATGATCTCCAAATTTGAAAAATATTGGAGATTCTCAACACACAAATCATTAGCAGAAGCATTATCTAATGTTAAAGAGAAAATCTTTTTATCAATCCCCCACTCTTGAAGCAAATCGTATATCTATTGAGCCAAAGATACACCATTGTGTGGCGGAGGCATGAATGAAAAGCTTAATACCTTTTTAGATAATACCCAATTTTTGTCAATAAAATGTGCAGTCAGACAAATATACCCATCAGTTTTCAAAGAAGTCCACAAATCAGATGTCAAACTGATCCTCCCAGCACAATCATTTAACAAAGACTTAACATTCTGTTTCTCCAACAAATGCATCTTAATCATATCAGCCTTAACAGTATTTCTAGAGATTAATGGCACATCTCTATGCAAATATCTAGTCATCTCTCTAATACCATCATACTCAACAAATGAAAAAGGCAATTCATGCTTAATAATCGCAGCAACCAACAACTCTCTAATGTTTTAGGACAAAATTTTGAGGAACTTACTGCCAAATTTCCTTGACTACCACCAGATAAGAGCAATTGCTGGATATCATACTCAGATTTTCCCCCACAATTCTTCATATGCTTCTGCAGATTTCCAGTTCCATGTGAACTATTAGCTATATACTTATGATCACAAAATTTGCACTTTGCCCATATCCTTGTGTCATTTGGATCTTTAGAAGGAAGTTCATCAAAATGAGTCCAAACTATTGAGGTCTTCTTACGCTTCTTTTGGACCCTTGTTTTTGTCACCGAACTCGTATGAATAGAAGGAACTTCATCTTGTATTGTATTTATTTCAACAACATCATCAGCTGCATCTTCGTTAAACACCTACACACATAATCATTAGTAAGTTAGTTACAAATTAAAAATTGAAGAATTTAAAAGAACCACAAATCCCTATTCAATACTATCATTAGCATTATAATTTAATCATGTCTCAGATATTAATAGAATATGATAATTTAACCCCCCCAGCAACTTATATGGTAGATATATAGGAAGAGACTACTGAAGTTAAGGACCAGGCATGTAATTATCGAGCAAACAGTTACAAAGTGGATTTTTTTATGAAATATACTATTTTTATTAGTAGTAGCTCTTCAAATTTTGCTTCCTTTATTTTACATTTTTATTTTCCTTGCAAGCTTATTGGTATTACATCCAATGGAGAGTAATTGAAATCCACATATTTGGTAACCGGTCTGTGTTAATGAAAGTGTAATTTTCTCTTTTGGTGGAAAAAAAATAGGTGGATTTCATGGCACATACGAGTGAGAATATCCATACGAAGTAGCAATGATAGTTGAACAACTAGTAATTCACTAAAAGCAACAAGTGTTGTTTAAGTTCAGTTGAACAACTAGTTATTCACTAAAAGCAATAAGTGTTGTTTAACTTCTCATGACGTAGCACCGGTGATCAATTCATAATGGACCAATAGAAGCATAGCTACTGTGAACAGTAACAAGATATTGAGATCACAATTCTTGAAGATTCATTATTTATAACCTGACATTTAACTGATTTAAGCGATGAATTGGTTGATCAAGATGATTGAACCATGTTTTGAGTTGATCAATTTATAACATTTACAGTTGAGTTTGAGATAAGTTACAACACACGATTAGATATTCAAAGTGTCTATTCTATCTGTTCATGAGAAGATAAACAACAACACTTGAATTCAATTGTTTTGTAATGTAGTATTTGAACTTGAATCCCTTCATAGTTCATATTGGGCAACAACCCCACATCAAGTACAAAAAACAAAAAGAATAAGTCTATCACAATTATTCACAATGCAACAGCCAACAACCCCACGGTCCCCACATCAACCCCACATTGGCATACTCCAATGACTCCATAGATTCATCTCCATAAAGAATCGGTCTATCACAGTGCAATTTATACATAGCTTACTACAAAAAAGCAATATCTGAATATCCACTACTAAATCTCAAAAGGGCAAAGAAAAACCCTAAAATTTCATTGACCCAATACACAAATCGTCCAATCCTACATGCTACCTACCGAATCAGGATGCGACATCAGCGAAGACTCGAAGTGCAAACCCGGCGGTGCAGCAGAGAGAAGGGGAGAGCCGAGAGCGGCAGCCGGCAAGTGGTGTGCGTGCGAACTAGAGAAGCCTCGAAGGTTCCTGACTCCCTGGAGCTGCCGAGCTAGTCACTGGTGAAGCCTGAAGGTGTGCGTCATCGCCGTCGTGCGACTTGTGCCGTCGTGCGTGCGAACTGGCGATTCAGCGAACGGGCGAAGGTGAACTGCAGCGAGTCAGAGACCAGCGTAGTGCGAAGACGGCAGTGCGATTTGTGCGAAGACTCTCTCAGACTCTTACTTCGACTAGTTACTACTTTAGTAACTTTACTTAAATTACTTATCATTTTTTTTTTTTTCCTCTCTCAGACTCTCACTTCGACTACAGATAAACGGGTCTAGCGGGTGACCCGCGGGTGACCCGTGACAGGACCCATTTAAGCTATATAAACGGGTCGACCCGTTTACGACCCAAACCCGTTAAGGGTAAACCCAAACCCTCTAATTTCCTTTCGTGTTCTTGTCGGGTTCACGGGTCGTGTCAAAATTGCCAGCCCTAATTTCTTCGATGAGAATTGGCCACCCAATGAAAAAAATTAGTGTTCTTATCCCTCTCTCTCACCTACAGGGCACTTAAGTTATGCCTCCCACACACATCTTCAAAAGGATAAATCTCTCCAATCCCTTTAACATAGCTTCCCTCCTCAACCTTTTACCCTCAGTTAAAGGTCACCCCTCTGCAATAAAATCCAGCTCCCGGAAACCATCCATAAGATCATTCTTTTTCTTTCTTACATTACTAAACACCTCCTCATTCCATTTCTTTAAGTTTGACTTTAGGACTTTCAGCTTACACGCCAATACATAACTAGGAGATCCTTTAAAACTATATGACAACCACCTTGTTTTCACCTACTCCACTAAGCCCTTTGATTTTTTAACCACATATTTTCAAATTTGGAATACGTACTCCCGCCACCTGATACACTACTATCCAACATCAACAGAAAATGATCCAACATGATTTTAGGGAGTTTTCTCTGAGAAACATCAAGAAATTGTTCCTCCCATTCTGGAGATAAGAGATCCCTGTCAATTCTAGACAAAGACTGCAAATCACAGTTATTAGACCAAGTAAAATTCTCACCTACAAAGTGAGATGTCCATGGGTCCTTGGCCAAATATAAAATTCCAAAAACTCCAACATAGCTGCTGATTGTCTGGACTCGCTTAGTTTTTTACGTGGAAAATGAACAGCATTGAAATCACCTCCAAAACACCACGACAGCTCTCACCAACTCATATTGTCAACCAATTTTTCCCAAAACAAAAATTTATTAATTTATGGGGGGTACCTTGTTCTCTATTTTCATTTATTGTTTCTTTTTTTCTTTAAAAAGGGATCTTTTTTCTGATGAGTCAGCTACCTACACTTCCGCCATTGCTTTATATAACTGCCAGGCTTTTTAAACTATAACTTATAGCATCTTCCATTTCATTTTACTAGTTAACATTTTTTTTTTGGATAAGTACTTGAAATTCGTTAAAGTTGAAGTAAGGGCATAACCCAAGTACAGTTGAAGTAAACAAGAGTAGTTAGCATTTAGATGTACAATTTTCAATAATGGAGTTTGACGTGGCAGGTTTCTTTTACTGGGCAAGGGGAGACACAGTCCATGAAGCAATTGTCAGGGGGTCAGAAAACTGTTGTTGCCCTGACACTTATATTTGCCATACAACGATGTGATCCTGCTCCCTTTTATCTTTTCGATGAGATAGATGCAGCATTGGATCCTCAGTACAGAACTGCCGTTGGAAGTATCCTCTTTTTTGTGTTAGCTATATGCCTCCTCTCATGCATTTTACTGTTTAATCCATCTTGTTTTATATTTTTTTTATTTGTTTTAGTAGATGGTCTATTGGACTAGTATGTAAACCTTTCACTCCACCCTTGGCTGCAGCTTATGCATCTCTGGTCAGTGGTCAAAAGGATAGCCACAATAAGCAAGTCCCTTGATAGGGAGTATAATTTTAGCCTCCTTTGCAGAGAAACAAACTAGTTTAAGCTTGTTTATGTCTAATGGCTTGTCATAGATGCATAGCTGCATATGTATGTGTGTGCATAGAGCATATTTATGCAGACATAAGATAAACTATCTATAAACTTATTATATCTTTTATATTGTATATGAGTGTTTTCATATTTCTAGTTTTCATGGCTTTTTTTTTATTTTTTTATTTTTTATCTTTTTTTCCTTTTTTTGGTTAGGTGTTTGTATAATTCCTGTGTATTTGGGTGCATCCGATTTTATTGAATTAATTTACTTATTAATTTTAATTTTGTGATGAATCAGAATGTAATGTAAGACATTATGTTTAGGCATCCTAGTGCTAGCAATGGGTTTGACTTTGAGTTGGTCAAATTCAGGTGGCTGCATATGATAGATTGGGTCCTTAAAATTTGAGTTCAAACTGAGTTAACCACTGGCTTCATATTGTAATTGCTCCAAAACTGTGAAATAACATTTGTGAATAGCAAAAAGATACCAATAGGTATACTGTTAAGTAATTTTTTTTTTTAATGATTGATTAGGTTGAATATAGGTTGGTTGGTTTAGGATCCCACTTTAGTTTGATAGCTCTACAATGTGTTGGTTTCAGAAATGGTTTGATTCTGAAACAGTCATGCCCAGGTTGTCTACTTTAGGTGGCTTCTTGTGTTCATTGTTGCATTTATGAAGGATGGCTCCTTTGTGGTTGATGCGGTGTCTTTGGCAAGAGCAGAATGCTCGAAGCTTTGACGACTGCGATATTGGCTTGCTCAATTTGAAGAAGTTGGTGCTACATACCCTGTATACATCGAGAGTGGCATGGACTACTTCGTCTGTTTATACTTTCTATGAGTTTTTAGATTTATGTTCTTTTTTCTCTATGGGTGAGGGGTTCTCTTGTATTCTTCCTGTGTATTTGGGTTGCGTCCCTCTGTGCTTTGAATGAATATTGGACTTCACATTGTAAGGATGAGATTGTGATATTTTTAGTTTTGGACAAGTACTTGGCCTTGAGGGGGAGGGGCAAAGGGAGATTCGAACTAATAACTTTCGCTTCATGAGGCCTGGTATGCAGCCGATTGGCACCCTTAGCATTTGTGTTTTCAGTTATAATAATGCGCTTTTAATGCATTGTGTTTTTGATATGGGCTCAATCGATTTCTAGTTTTTATCATTTTAAAGGGAAAGAAGGTGGTATCCTTGCAGTTTTATTCTTCAGTAGTGGTGGAACTTATTTAATATTAACTGTTGTATGAGCTATTTGATTAGCGGATTGCAGCAAGTTGCCCTTGTTGCCATTTATTTCTGCTGATGATCCATTTGCTTAATTTTCAATTACCTTGCATTTATACTAGATAAAGTAAATACCGTTGTTGCATAATAATCTTTATGACTGATGTTTGCAGCCTCGTTTTGGCTAATAACTCTGTTATTGTAAACTGTCATGCTGGTAGATCCTTAAATCAGTTGTTTGGTAGATATGATACGTCGCCTGGCAGACATGGCAAATACTCAATTTATAACTACAACATTTAGGCCAGAGCTTGTGAAAGTTGCTGACAAGATATATGGGGTGACACATAAAAACAGGGTGAGCCATGTCAATGTTGTCTCCAAGGAAGATGCGCTTGATTTTATTGAGCAAGACCAATCCCACAATTGAATAAGGTGAACCTCTCTTAAATTTCACATTCTTTTTATTTTCCATATCAATTAAGTTAGATGGTTGATACAACCAAGATTTACACCAAGTGAATCATAGTTGCCTTCAATTGGTATAGTGATTTGTTCTACTCCCAGCTGCCTGGCAGTGTTTCCATGGTACAATAAATTAAATTTTGTTAGTTTGTGGCTCTGAATATACTATTTTGCATGTTGGTAGGTGCTGCAAAGTCCCATGAAGTTTTAAAATCTATATTGGGAAGCTGTAAAATACTCTTTCTGCTGCCGCTGTATGAGGGAGAAGCCCTGGGAAGATGGAAGTGTTGTGGACGCTTGAGCTTTGGTATAGGTTTGTTTAGAACTCTGATATAGGTTTGCTAGTGAAGCTACAAGACTGTATAGAAGCTAATCAACTGTTCTGGGAGTACGATGTAATCCATGGAATGGCTTTATTAGGATTTGGAGAAAAATATCTAAATGGTGTAGATTTTCAGTTTATCTAATATTACAAAGAGTATCGTGGCTTTCTTCTCCTTTTAATCTTTTATTTTTTGTGAATTCGTATTTCAGCTGTGTTTGATGGTGTGGTGTTGAAGATAGGATGGAGTTTGCACTCAGGAACTCCAATTTGTTGGAGATTGATAATATTATGTGTGGATGCAAGACATTTGCATGAGCTCTTGGTTTTAGGTTTATGTTGAATCTTCTCATGTTAGCTAACAACATCGAGGTATCATGTTTTCTCTCAGTAGTGTACCCAGAGGTACTGATTCCAGTTATCATGTTAGCTAATAACTCACCAGCTTCACGCTTCTCTTTGTAAATTCTCCTCGTACTCACAGATAATTTACAAAACATCTCCGCATGTTGTCAAATGTTCAAGTTAATAGGGTACGGTGCAATGAGGTATGTGTGACATAATCGCATTCGAATTGTGGAACATACTGCTCAAATGCCAATGCACATTGTCGATAAATTTAGGGGAAAATTCACTTTATCTCTTGAAACTTGAAGTATTTTTCAATTTGAATCTCAATTTTAAAAAATTTGCAATGTACTTTTCTAATGTTTCAAGAATTAGCAATTAACATTTTCCGTTATAAATTGTCGTCTAAGTAGATGGAAATGACATTAAGTATCTCTCACATGAAATTTTTATCTTGCGTCTTCCAATTTTGCATTCAACTTAGCTAGTGAAATGACGTAATTGCCTCTTATTAAAAGAAAATGAGCAGATGCCTCTCACCTATTTTTATGCCAGCAATTAGTAATATAGGGTGTTAATTATAAAACAACTCCAATTTTGATTTTTTTACTGTCAACCTCTTTTGAGTGTGGTGTGGGTGTTGGAGTGAGAAAAAAATTTTTCTTTTTAAAAAAAAAGAGCAAATGCATCTCACCTACTTCTATGCCGGCAATTAATAACGGGGGTGTTAATTGTAAATTTTTGAAACATTATGGAGATACATTACAAATTTTTAAATATTGGAGTTCAAATTGAAAAATACATTAAACTTCATGGAGGTAAAATGAATTTTTGCCATAAATTTGCCTATTTAATCTATAAACATTAAAATTACTTAAATAATCATATGAAACAAAAGATTTCTCATAATAAATAATTGAAATAATTGAAGGATTTAGATTTATCATAATAAATGCTAATAAATAAATGAAGTAATGGATGAGAGAGAAAAATGATATTTACTATGACAGATCTAAACCCTTCAATTATTTTAACTAAATCATCACCATTTAATTTTATAACAGCATACATGCTATTATTTCAATAACAGCATATAAGCTAGATCTAATTCCCACCGTCCCCCAAACCAAAAGACCAAAAAAGAAAAATAAAAAGAGACGTATCTACGCTAGTATTGGCTTAGTTGTAATCCCAAAACCAATCGGAAATAGTGGATCATAATGAGGATCACCAACATTCATTGGGAGCTGATCAACAGTTCTAAACCAAGTACGAGAAAGCTTCCCGCTGAATCCATAATCTCCGAAAAGCACATCGGCAACTCCATGGCCTTCGGAGCCGGGAAGCCATGCAGCCACAAGAGCATCCATCAGTGTTATATATGGTTGAATCACGATCGGCCGACCAGAGACCACGACAACAACACACTTCACTCCTCCACACACGTTGGTGACTGTGTCCAGACCCGGTTCGCTCATTGTCAAGTTCAAGCTGTCGCCTTGCGTCTCGGCGTAAGGGAGCTCTCCGACGACGACTATGGCGTAGGAGAAGTTGTTAGCGTTCACAAAATTAACGTCAGGGTTCTCGCTGAAGATAACTTCTGTGCTCGGATCAACGGCTGCTTTAACACCACCTAGGATGGTAGTTCCTGTTTTTCACGTAGTCGTTACTTTTGTTAATAAAGAGATATAATTAGGAAGACTAATGCTATTTAGGATTAGATTGGAATTACAATTTTAAAAAGCAATTTTAAAATTTGCGATTAGAACATGAATTTTGAAAATGTAGTTAAGCATTTGGGAATTAATTAGTCTTTAAAATCATGTTTTACCCATTGTCTGCAATTTAAAAACACTGATTTTTTTACGTTTTCAAATCGTAGTTTTTCCAAAATGCAGTGCCAAATAAAAAATATTTTGTGAGATTTAGTTCAAAATTTCATTTTTTATTGGCAAAATCGTAATGCCAAACAGACTCTTTATAGACTACTATACAACTGTCATTCAACTGAGATCAAGTGATAGTGAAAATCAACCTTTAGATCAATGACGACTTATTAAAAAATAATCAAAAATAGATTTTTATTACCAAGTTATTCCAATTAAATAGCATTTTTCAATTACTAATCCATATGAATTGAAGTGAGATGATTCGACAAGCATACCGGCAGTGTTGTTGTTTCCACCAAGTCCCTGCCAAGTGATAGTCCAACCGCCACATTGATAGCCCAAATTGTCGGCGTGGCTTCCAGCAACTAGGATCTTTGTTGCTTTTTTGGGCAGAGGTAGCAGAGGATCGTCTGCATTTTCTCCATTCTTTAGGAGAACAAGTGACTTTCTCACAGCTTCCCGAGCTAAATCTCTGTGAGCCTGTCAGCCGAATATGATCAAGTTTTATCAATTGTAATCATGCGAGTGAAACAAATGTTATGGTAGGGGTGATGATTTTTTTACTGATATTCTGGTTCACTTGCTATTTTTGTATAGTTGAAAGGCTTGTAAAGTCTCTAGAAGTATCAATTTTCGTGCACACTGTTTAGCTAGATGGGGCCGCTTCCAACCTTGTTTTTGGAAGCATTCCTGATTGGTCAGCTATTCTATCTTCCATTTGGATCAGGAGTGGATTTGACCATCTTTTGTAACCCTTTTCTCGTTTGCTTAAAAAAAAAAAAAAAAAAAAAAGGTGATGATCTTTACGCGACTCAGTTAATAAACATGTCAATTTCGAGTCAATTAATCTGTATAACTTTTTTTTCTTACAATGAAAAATAAAACCCTAACAAGCTAAATTCATATTATTTATTTGTATATAAATAATTCTCTCTATTTTTATTTTTTTTTTGACATTTAAATTCATATACAAGTCAAGATTGAAAAGTATGACTCGTTTCACTAAATGAATCGAGTTTGATCGAATTGACCTATACTGAGTAATCCCAACATGAACCCAAAACACGAGCTCTATTATTATGGTAGGTTGCATTTATTAAGTAATACTTCAAGTGATCACTAACCTCGCTTCCAAGCTAGCTAACAAAGGTCTAATCAGCTAAGGGGTTCTCATGTCAAAATTGATATGTTTGACCCGTTTAACTAAATAAGTCAAATTTCAGTATTAAGTTTACTCGTGGCATGTCAACACGAATGACCAACCCTATTTATGATAGGGTTTATTAAGTAATACTTCAAGAAGTGACTAACCTGGCTCCCAAGCTGGCCGACAAAGGTCTGATCAGCTAAGGGGTTCTCAAATAGACCCATGGTGAACTTGACTCTTAGTATCCTCCTGACAGCATCATTGATCCGACTCATGGGAATAGCCTTGTTATTCACAAGGTTTGTCAAAGTATCAATGAACTCGGTGTAGTTGTAGGGAACCATGATCTACAAACACCCAAAATTAAGAAGGCTTCCAAGTTAAGCATTATTTCACTTCAAACAAATAACACTAGGGCACAAACAAAAATATATAATATAATAGAGTAACGTTAGAAACCACATTTTAACAGTCTTAACCAACCCCCCCACTTNTTCAAGTGATCACTAACCTCGCTTCCAAGCTAGCCAACAAAGGTCTAATCAACTAAGGGGTTCTCGTGTCAAGATTGATATGTTTGACCCGTTTAACTAAATAAGTCAAATTTCAGTATTAAGTTTACTCGTGGCATGTCAACACGAATCACCAACCCTATTTATGATAGGGTTTATTAAGTAATACTTTAAGAAGTGACTAACCTGGCTCCCAAGCTGGCCGACAAAGGTCTGATCAGCTAAGGGGTTCTCAAATAGACCCATGGTGAACTTGACTCTTAGTATCCTCCTGACAGCATCATTGATCCGACTCATGGGAATAGCCTTGTTATTCACAAGGTTTGTCAAAGTATCAATGAACTCGGTGTAGTTGTAGGGAACCATGATCTGCAAACACCCAAAATTAAGAAGGCTTCCAAGTTAAGCATTATTTCACTTCAAACAAATAACACTAGGGCACAAACAAAAATATATAATATAATAGAGTAACGTTAGAAACCACATTTTAACAGTCTTAACCAACCCCCCCACTTTTTTTTTTTTAACAAGGATTGTGAGTAATGCTACATCTTGACTATCGAAGTATTATAAAGTTGTATTGCAAATTTGCAATGAATGATATTTGTAGAGGGATTATGAGTAATGAACAAGAAAATCTTCTCCACTAATTAAGGAAAAGAATAGACCTATAGAAGAATAAAATAAAAGCCAAATATAGAGAATATTGTAAATATTGTAACATTCTCTTTAATTAGTAAGTCTTTTATAGTTCAATAAATAATGAAAAATAAGACAGATCCATAGCCACTAACCATGTCAATACCAGCTTGAACCCCTGCCAAAACTGAGTATGAGTAGTTTGCATGGGGAGGGTACGTAACCCAATCAATCCCCCCTGAATCAGAGATAACAAAACCCTGAAATTTGTACAGTAAATTAATTAATTACTGTGCATATAATTAATTAAGAAATTTACAAGAAGTTGAAGAAAATATTGTCTTACCCTAAACCTAAGGGTTTTCTTGAGAAAATTGGTGACAAGATTGCGGTTGGCATGCATCTTTTTCCCATTCCAGCTGGAGTAGGAAACCATAATTGTGCCAACACCCTTGGCAATAGCCTGGTAGTAGCCAGGCATGTGAATCCTCAACAATCCATCCCAATCAATTTCGGTGTTGTTTGCATTGATGCCCCTCATCGTCCCACCATCACCCACATAGTGTTTTGCACATGCCAGAATCTTATCCCTATATATATATATATATATATAACACAGTTTCTAAGGAGGATATATATATATATATCTATATATATATATATATATATATGGAAAATGCTAGGGATTCTCTCCCTAGCGTTCTCTCAGTCTTACGTAGAACATGATTTAAGAAAAAATAAAATTGTAGTAGCTTTTACCACCTGTTTTTTTTAGGCATTAACACCAAATTTGAGGCATTAGCACTAAATTTAGGGTGATAAAATCCATTTGGGGTGATACCATCCCTAAAGGATTAACCTTTCACCCTTAGGATTTAATTTTGAATTCAAAAATAAGTTTTAAAGCATTAAAACCTAAATATTAACTCATAAAAATTAATCTGTTGACAAAAAAAGGGTATTACAATTTTATTTTTTCTTAAATCATGTTCTATGTAAAACTGGGAGAACACTAGAGGGAGATCTCCTAGCAAACCCCTTATATATATATATATATATATATAGTTAATAAACAAGAGAAAAATGAAAAAAAACAATCCCAATAAACTCAATATATATATATAGGACTTACTTTCCACCAACATACGGGATACCCTTCGGTGAACCAGCTGGAATGTCGCCTTGGAACCCAAGTATGATATCTGTCATTTCTTTGACAATTTCAGGATCCTCACTGTAGCTCTCGTAGCACCTACCCCATCTGGGATCTCTACAGACCTAGTTACCATGCATGCAAATTAATTAGATATATAGGATTAATTAATTCCCAACAAAATGAATTAATTCCACGAAATGATTCTGGGATTGACACTCCATATATATACCGCAATGCATGGAGCAAAAGCATAGTTGATCCCAGTAGCTCTAACCTCAAGAGCAGTTGATGCACCAATCCTCTTCACAAGCTCAGCATCCCTACCAGATGGTTACCATTTTTGAAACATATATAACTTCACATTATATCACATCCTATCATTCTTATTATGGAAAGTGTTACCTTTTTGGATTGGCATATTTGGTGTCCAAACTTGTTTTTATTTATTTATTTATTTATTTTCAAAAGGGTAGGCCGAGGAATTAGGAACCTCTTTATTTCATTTAAATCGGATAATATCCAATTAGTTATAGTGGAAGATATTTTTGTCTACTCAAAAAGTAAAAAGACAAAAATACTCGTTCACTATAACTAAATATCCAGTTTAGTTGTGAGTCCTTAGGCCTGTAAGTGAAGATGATGAAGACTACAAGTCCAACAACTTACGTCTGGAAAATGTTGTCCGGGCGTTGGAGGTCAAATTACAAATCGGATAAAACTTTAGGGAGTAAAGTGTAATTTTCTTAGAAAGGATGAGAAAAAAACTTGCCTTGTAGCTCCAAGACCAACGTTGTGGGGGAAAATAGTGGCCTTGTAAACATTATTGTTTCCATGAAGGGCATCAATGCCATAAATCATAGGAATGCCGAGACGGGTAGAGAGAGAACCCTTTTGGAAATCATTCACCATCTTCAACCAATCCTGCGGCGAAGCCTCAGGCCGTGGCACGCTTCCTCCACCGCTCAGTATACTTCCTATTGAGTATTCCTTCATTATCTCAGCCGTGGCGACAGTACGATCCACCTGCACCATCTGACCAATCTTCTCTGCCACCGTCATCCGCTGCAGTAAATCTTTTATTCTACCATTTATGGAGCGTTTTGGGTCCTTGTATTTCATGTATTCTGCTTCTTCTGCTACTGTCATGATGCACAGGAACAAGAGCCCCACAAATGCCATGGAAATCCTCGGCATCCTTCTGTAAATGGAAATTGAAAAACCAACCCAAAAGAAGAAGATCGAGTCTAAGAACAAAGAATGATAGGTGATCTTGTCAGTTTGTATTGATATATAGATAGATCTTTATCTAATTTATGATTACGGATCATAAATTCTCTGGAGTATAGTTATTTTATAGAGTGATATCAACCGTTGGATGGTTGCTGACACTGACACATTAGAATTATCTGGAGTTGAGTTATATATAACGAACTTATAACCCACACAATGCACGAGATTCTTCATTATAATTTAATTTATTATTTTTCATTATAAGTTAAAAAGACATATAAAAATGTATATCACCTATTTAAATAAAATAAAAAAATTAAATCTTTGTTCCTATAAGTGTATATATATATATTGAAACATATCATACTCATTTATTGATAAAAGGTCGCGAGAAAAGCTCTTACAAACAGACAGAGCAAAAAACTCTGAAAGCAAATTATATTTAACGTAATTTTTTTTTTTTTTTGAAGAAATATTTAATGTAATTAATTATATTGAAATATAATTAATTACGTTAAATATAATTAACGTAATTAATGACATCATATAGATATATATAAATATAATTAATGTAATTAATTACGCTAATTAATAACTGACTTTTTAAGGAAAAAACCGATTTTATATATTTGTGTGTGACGTCTTTTTTTTCTTTTTCTTTTTCTTTTTTGAGAATCCTAAACTTATTATTACATAATAATTTGATTTATATTATTTGTTTCCTTATTTGATTCGGACATTTATAATATTTGATTTATTGAATAATTTAAATAAGAAAAACTTTTGAAATATAATTAACGCAATTAATGACGCTAATTAATGATCGGTTTTTTAAGAAAAAAACCGGTTCACTCTTAAAAAATTGGGTAAAAATTATGCCTTAAAAAATCGATGTAGTCTTTAAAAAAAATGGGTTTACGCCACATGTCAATATTAGGGCACTTCTGAAAGTGATTCAACTTATATACATATATATGATTTGGATGTAAGAGATGACACTTGACACTTAATGAAGTAGGTTGGAGAAAATTTGGGGAAAGTCTACATACCCTACTCAAATTATCACCTAATTGACAATGTCATTCCAAACTTTCAATTGTGACAATGTCCCCCAATGACAAAACTACCTTAGTAACATTTAAAAAAAAAAAAAAAATTACTAAAACTTCTAGAAAAAATCTAAAATTGAGAAGAAAAAAAATCATTTTTATAAGAAAAAAAAATTAAAACTTTTTGATTTTTTTTTTTTTATAAAAATTGAAAATTTTCGTTTTGATTTTGATTTTATAATTTTTTTTAATTAAAAACTTGCATTTAGAAAAAATAAAAGATTTACGTTTAAAAGAAATAAAAATTTTATTTTTNTTAAAGTTTTCGTTTTTTTTTTTATTTTTATTTTTTCAAATTTATTGGGGTATTTTTGTTTTATATATTAAGAAATATATATGAGCATTTTTATCTTTTTGCTAGCCTTGGGGGAACATTGACAATATTTTAATAGTTTAGAGGAGACATTGTCACAATTAAAAGTTTGGGGGACATTGTCAATTAGATTATAGTTTGAACTGAGTACATAGACTTTATTTAGAAAATTTCCTCCAAACTAGTTTGTAATATGAATAATAGGTGTAACTATATTATAGAGATGCTGCCTGATTGTGATAACCACGTGAGTGGTTGTGTTGATATTTCTTAGTTTTAGTAGAGAGAGTTTTGAAGTTAATTTCTATAAAACTTCAAAAGGATCTCGCATGCAATTCGCTCACGCATATAAACACGTTACTCTTGTTAAGTATGGGGTATCCCAAATCGGGTGACATGAGCTAGTAATGAACAGAGTTTTCCTTCAAATTATCATATGTATATGCAAAACATTTTTTATTTTTTTATTTTTTTACAACATGTGAAAAACATACTTTTGTAATAACTTTTTACTTGCTCAAAAAAACATGGTAATTTTATATACTATACCGCATAACCCAATTTGAAAGAAAACTTTGTTTTAAGTAATATGGTGGCAATATTTTGGCAACAAGTTTATTATCTACCAAAAGCTACAAAATCCCACAGTACAACAAGCACTACTAAGAAAACCAACTCTTACCGCAAGATTTTGGATTTCCGTTAACAACCTCCTTGGCTCCCTAGATGACTCAGAACAAACCTGAACTTCCTCTCTAATATTTATCACCCAAATAGCTTTTGAAATCATATATTTTCAAGGCAGTAGATATTACAACTCCAAGTTGAGAGAATTGGACCAACCGAACACTCCCCTTTAGCATTCCTTCTTGACACATCCGTACAAGAGTAATGTAAAAAATACACTATGAAGCTCTCTTTGGAAAAGTTCATAATCAGAAAATTCCAAGCTTGGAAAGGAAAGAAATGGATGGAAGAAGAAGCCATCCAAACCAGTGTCCTAGTTCTTGGTAGATTTAGTTGTCAAGCCAAACCCAAATGGAAATAGAGGGTCATAATGTGGATCACCAACATTCATTGGCAGCTGGTCCACTGTCTTCAACCATGTACGAGCAAGCTTGCCTGTGAATCCATAGTCACCAAACAATAGGTCAGCAATGCCTTGGCCTTCAGTTCCCGGAAGCCAAGCAGCCACAAGTGCATCTATTTTTGCAAGGTACGGCTGGATTATGACAGGGCGGCCGGAAATGACAACGACAACGCATTGGACAGCACCACACACATTGCTGATAGTGCTTGGGCCAGGTTCTGGTATAGTTAAGTTGTTGCTGTCACCAAACATTTCTGCATATGAAGGCTCACCCACAACAACAATGGCGAATGAGAACTTATTGGACTTGACAAACTCTGCATCAGGATTCTCACTGTAGACCACCTGAGTGCTAGGATCAACTGTATTTTTCACGGCATTCAGGATTGTCGTGCCTGTTTATGCAAATGTTATACACCATCAAATTGTGTACATATCATAAAGGGAAATTGCAAATTGATCAATGATTACATATCATACCAGTTGTGAGATCATTGCCGCCAAGACCCTGCCATGTAATGGTCCAGCCTCCACATTGATGGCCCAAGTTGTCAGCATGACTTCCTGCAACAAGTATCTTCGCTGTTTTCTTGGGAAGGGGAAGCAAGGGCTTATAAGCAGATTTTCCATTCTTTAGTAGCACAAGTGTTTTTCTTACAGCCTCCCTTGCCAATTCTCTATGTTCCTGTCCAGGCGAGATATTTTGGTAAGCAAGGCAAAATTCTGCAAATTGAGATAGATGAAGAGCATTCTAGTCATCTTAAGAGAACAAACTCGAGAACAGACCTTACTACCAAGTTGGTTGACCAGGCTGAAATCAGCTACTGGATTCTCAAAGAGGCCCATGACAAATTTAACCCTCAAGATTCTCTTCACAGCATCATCAATCCTGCTCATTGGGATAATTTTTCTCTTGACCTGATCAGTTAGATCATCAATGAACTCTGTGAAGTTATAAGGAACCATGATCTGCAACACATTGGAAAATGCATTAGAGAAAGAAAATGAAGATAAAAATAGAAGCCCTTTACATGTGAGCTCAAGGAACAAAACACTGAATGAATCTTTAGTTTTCAAAATGACATGTTCTAGACCATGTGGAATGTTAACTGACCATGTCGATTCCAGCACCAACTCCAGCTTCAACAGAGTACGAATAGTTAGCATGGGGAGGAGAGGTAATCCGGTCAATACCCTGCCAATCTGATATGACAAAACCCTGCAACACCCAAAAGAAGCTCATTACTTTGCACCTTCAATGTTACATTTCAGTTGATCAATTTGAGAAGCATATTAAATAACGTATTCCAATGATTTTTGTTACCTTGAACTTTAACTTGTTCTTGAGGAAATCAGTGACAAGATCACGATTCTCATGCATCCTCTTCCCATTCCAGCTCGAGTATGATATCATAACTGTTGCAACCCCCATGCTAATGGAGTTATAGTAAGCGGGCATGTGGATGCTGAGCAATCCATTTAAACCAATCACAGTGTTATTCTCATCGATGCCCTTGGTCGTGCCACCATCTCCCACAAAGTGCTTGGCACAGGCTGCAACCTTTTGTCTAGCCAGAGTAAAATTAAAAATTAAAAAAAAATAAAATAAAATCAGGTGAAATTGTTACTTTCAGGTTTTATATCATCATATAAAATAAATAAATAATTTTTTTATTTTTTTTTAAAAAAAGGTTAAAGCAAATTCTTGCTTTGCAGACACATCATAGTTTTGAGGGACTTGACAGCCAGAAATAACGAAATAGTAATATGGGACTGGGACAACTGTGTAAATTAGGAAACTGTTTTCTGCTACTATAGACCGACATAGGCAAAGCCACCTATGATGAAGCTAAAAGCATTAAAGGCATAAGCCTGTAATATGGGAGGGTGTTAGGAGACTTAGATTAATTATCAATGTAATTTATTTAGATCTAAAGGTCTACATGGTCCATCGCTTAGACCCAAACATTGTCTAGACAACCAAAAACAAGTCCAAAAGAAGATATATTATATCATGTGAAACTGAGAGCTTTCGTACCCATGGGATGTTGACCTCTACCTACTCAATTAAGATAATTGCCACCTTTAAAATGGCCCACCCACTGGACTGAGACCTAAAATTGTCCCAAAAAAACCTTTTCATGTATAATGTGAAACTATGAGTAGAATATCCAGAGAACTTTGAGCACTTTTTTGCTAACAATTGAGGAATGATCGAAGTCTAAGCTCATATGAATATCTATTATACGAGGTAAGTATATATATATTGACATGTCCACACAAGGGAAAGGAGAGGGGGATTAGAACTAGTGACCTCCGCTTTATTAGACGTGATCAACAGCCAATTGAACTACTCCTTGGAGACCGTAAGCATATGAAAATGAGTAATTGATCAAATGAGCAAAAACCTTATAATCATGTACAGGTATTAAATGTAGAACACTACAAGGCAAGAACAACCTTTTTTTTAGAAGTTTGAATTAATCAACTTTTTAAGAAATTCTGCTCCAATGAATGTAGATTTTTCTAACCTATTTAGGAGCTCATGCAATTATTACAATTGATCACATGTGCTATTAAAGGTACTTATCCAAATCTATTCAAGGATAATAATATAAAAAATGTTACGGTTTCTCTTAGTGTTCTCTTAGTGTTTTCATCATCCTACGTTGATACTGTTTGCTAAAAAAGTTCCTATCCATGTAGGATAAAGAGAATATCGGGAGAACACCGGGAGGAATAGTAGCATTTCTCTAATAATATTTCCAGCTAAATGATTCACCGAAATTAAACAAAAAAGACAGCAGCAATTTTTCAAAAGCTATCTTACTTTCCAGCAACAAAGGGAACACCCTTTCTAGATTTGACAGGGATTTCTCCTTGCAAGCCAGGTATAATCTCCGTCATTTGTTGAACAATTTTAGGGTCCTCACTGTAACTCTCGTAGCATCGACCCCATCTCGGGTCCCGGCAAACCTTTGCACACAAAAATAGCAGACAAAAACATGTTAGTATAGGAGGACTTTTTTTTTTTTTTTTTGGTTTTTTTCGAGAGGGGGAATTTATGAAACCGTGTCTACTGTTTGTTTACCGCAATACATGGAGCAAAAACGTAAGGAATTCCAGTAGCTCTNTTTTTTTTTTTTGGTTTTTTTCGAGGGGGGGAATTTATGAAACCGTGTCTACTGTTTTGGATAAGAACCGTGTCTACTGTTTGTTTACCGCAATACATGGAGCAAAAACGTAAGGAATTCCAGTAGCTCTAACTTCAAGGGCTGTTGCATCTCCAATCCTCTTGATAAGTTGAGGATCCCTGAAAGAACAAAATTCATACTAAATCCAACATATTTACCCAAAAAAGGATTAAATCTATTGATTTAAACCAGATAGGAAATATTATTTTTGAAAAAAAAAAAATGGAAACATTTTGTGCAGCCCTTATTTAGAAATGGCACAAAGACTGTCTAAGTTCCAGCCCTTAGATGTACAAGTTACCCAAATCCAGTATTTCGAAACATTTTGTGCAGAAATTTTTAATGAAACCATTTTAACAATTCAAAACGTTGGAAACTTTGAAATGGATTGAGATGGAAAATATTATTAATAAAAATCCACTATAATGCATACATATACTTGCCTGGTCACTCCAAGCCCAACATTGTGAGGGAAAATGGTGGCATTGTAGACATTGTTATGGCCGTGAACTGCATCAATCCCATAAATCATCGGAATTCCAAGACGGGTGGATAGAGACCCCTTTTGAAGCTCATTCACCATATTCACCCAAGCCTCCGCTGAGGCCTTCGGAGCCGGTACACTCCCTCCACCGCTCAAAACGCTCCCTGCCCAGCCATATCATAACCCATTTACTCAACACCACAAATTGTGTCCTAGAAAACCCAACATTGACAAAATAGAGCATGTATTGGTATAGAAACTTAGAAAACCCAATATCAAAACGCTCCCTCCACCCCTTTTTTGGTTACCAATGAAGTAAGTCTTCATCACATCGGGCGTGGCAACACTGCGCTCGATTTGCACCATTTGGCCAATCTTTTCGGCCAGGGTCATTTTGTTCATGAGGTCTTTGATTCTAGCACCCAATGGCTGTTTTGGGTCTTTGTATTTCAAGTATTTTGCTTCAGTAAGAGCTGCCAAGCAGCATAATAGCATGAAACCCATTATGGGTATTGAAAATCTCCCCATTTTAGCAGACCCAAGTCGGTTTTTTGTTGGTAATCTGCAGATTTAACAGAGTCAGATAGTTGATAAACGTAATATTCAGTAAAGAATGCAACACAGAGACAGAGACTGTGATTGGTACATAAACTATAGTTGGAGAGAGAGAGAGAAGCACAAAGATTTTAGATTGAGCTGGAAAAACCAGAGAATAATCAATGCACATGAAGAAGCATTTCAAATGTGAACATCATCAATGTTTACAAAAAAAGAAACAACATAGGGAGGAAAAGAAATATGTGTACACGATGAAACATAGAGATTAAAGAAATGAAGAAGAAGAAAGCTTTGAACTTTCTTACTGTGAGCAGTGAACAGAGGTGAGATACAGAGCACGCAGCTACACAGACCAAAACGGAATGAGAGAAACAGAGGCTCAGAGGAAAAGGAAAGAAAAAACAGAGAGAAATGAATTTAAGAGGATATTTTCTCTCTCCTTTTTCCTCTGCTACTGTCAGGTCTGTATGCTGCGGACTGCAGTAGCCTTTGATAGGGGGAAGCGTGCTGAGATTATGAAATGCCCAACGGGAGGGATGCTACTTTTATAACAAGTTTATGTATTATTTAATTTATTTTTTTATCTCCTTGTTGCCCACAAAACTTGGATTTTCTTTTTCTTTTCTTTTTCTTCTTGAGGAAATTATTTATTTAGTCCCTATAGTTTGCAGTTATACTAAATTGATCCTTAAGGATATTAAAAGTATCTTGAAGATCCATGGAGTAATTTGTCTGTCCAAAGTAATTTGTTTCTACGGTATTTAGTCAAAAACCTTGGGTTGGGTTGGACTTCAAGTTTACGGTCGAGCGAGGCTAGATCTACAACCTTTACGGCGAGGAGGGGCTTCAAGTGGTGACTTCGTAAACTCTTAACTCCGGTGGAGCCCCTAACTCTGCCGTCGCCGCCAAGCTTGGCTAAATCTATGACCTCTAGCAACTCTCAGAATTGCTGGACCTACAACCTCTATAATGAAAAATGATGGGTGCGTTTGTTAATGATTTTGATAAAGGTAAAGGCAACCCATCATTCTGTTTTTTTAACATTCTCTTACTTTTTACATCACATTAATAACTTTTTATTACTGTTCAAATAAAAAAAAATCAATATGGTGGTGTTTGGTAAAAGTGTTCCGTGGGGTAGATACTATGCATATTGGCGTAGATACTATGTATCTTTTGTCTTTTTCTTAAAAAATAACAAACAAAGTTAGACCCATTACTTTAAATTACTGAAATACCCCTTTCATAAGTTTTATGTTTCTCCACCAATCTCCCACGAACGCGTTTTTTGACAGTAGGGCTTAGATCACCATCATCAGTTAAGTAGGAAAAAAGCTGGGCTCAGATCTGCTTCTTTTCCAAGTCTAACAAAAGGAAGCGCAATGGTGCAGATTATGTGAAATCGTCTCTCTGTGAATTAAGCCGCTAAGCGGAGCCCATTTCCAACTGCTTCGACGGCTGAGTGGTTGTCGTGGTGGGCTTGACGACTAGAACAGCTGGTGGGTCATCCTCTTTGCGCAAGAGCTTTTCCCAGTTAAGAACTAGCATTGTTTTCTTTGCTCCCTCTTTCTCCATACATAGAATGCTCTGATTGAAGAGTTTCTTTTCTTTTCTAAGCACACAAAGACGGCTCTGGTTGATTGTCGGGCGCTCTCTCTACGCCTCTCTCTCTCTCTCTGCTTTTTTGTAGGGGTGAAGATGGAAGGAGGAGTCTGGTCGTCTAGACCAAAAACAACGAACCACACAAAGTTAGAAAATTAGAGGGTAAAATCGTCTTTTTTTGCCTGACAAAAAAATTGAAAATAAAACTCTTGTCTGGTCAAAACGTACGGCCGGTCAAAACGCGCACAGTATCCACGCTGAACACTTTTACCAAATGAACCCTATAAAACAAATTTTTTTTCATTTTTTCAAAAAAAATATTCTTACCTTTTTTTTTTTCTTCACATCAATCAATTTTTACTACAATATCAAACTATAGTCGAAACGAAATCATTTATCAAATGAACTTGACATCTAGCGGTACGGTTCACACTTCACACGCCCTAACTTCCATGGGCGGCTCTTAGGGCTCAAGTATAGTCTCGATGACACCAAGGACATCTTCCCAAAGTTCTTTGGCAGCAATGGCAATGAAGGTAAGTTTTAATTTAAGAGATTGATTATAAATGTGATAAAGTTAAAGGAGCTAAAAGTAAAGAATTTTTCAAATCTTGAATAATTTTAAGAGTGTTTTGCCCCACGTTATTTAATTATGATGGCCCAATTGGTTCCTAAAATTTCTACATCCACCACAGCAACACCCAACCCTACAGGCTACTAAAAGCTGACATTATGAGTACACCGAGTCCTTCGTCTTTGAATGATAATTGATAATGCAATTGCCTATTAGTAAAAAGGAGTAACTTAAAAAAATTAATAATAAAAAAAAAAGGAGGAAAATTTCACTTACCCACGAGCTTACGCATATTTTGCAAAATTTTTTCTAATATTCAGAATTTGAGAACTTTCGTTTCGTTCTAAATACTCCATTACCGTTAAATATTGCAGTTAAATTAAATAGAAAAAATGACTAAAGATATTTTAGTAATTTCACACCTCTCTGTTAAGATTTAACAAAAAATCCTAACGAAATTGAAAAAATGGAAAAAAATCAAAGTTGATACACCAAAGTAACAGATTTTGAATATTGAGAGTGCAAAAGATGCGTAAACTCATGAGTGTAAGTGAATTATCCCCTTAAAAAAAATTTGAATTTTCCCATGACTTTTTTAAAGTTTAAAGTTTCTCAGTTTTATTTCTTGAATTTTTAGTTTGACGCAATATGTTCCTTCTGCTAGTATTTGGCAAGTCTTAACAAAGACTATAAAAAATATCAAAATACTCTCAATTATTTTTTAATTTTTATTGTGAAATTAAGAGTAAATTTAAAATTTTGTAAACATTTTAGGAGTATAATCGTATAAAGATTATTCCATCCATTTCAACGTCGCTTTAACGCCAAAAATTTAACGAATATAATAAATTACATCAAAATAAAAATTTGAATAGTAAAGTAAAAGTTTTTAAAATTTAAAAAATCTTCTAAAAAACGTGTGTTAGTTTAAAAAAATTCTTTCTCTTGAGTTTCTCCTTAAAGAAAAATAATAAATTAAGTTTATTAAGGTGGAAATGGCACACAAAATGACAAAACAATGCAATCGAGACAAAAGCTGGAAAATTATTAATTTATTCTGCTTCAAAACGGCTATATTTTTTGAAAATGTTCGAGATTATAACGTTCGGAGCACACTTTTGTGATGATTGGATGCGGCCCCATCGTAGAGATATGATTGGATTCTTCCTCAGTTCCTCGAACCGAATTTTATTAAAATATCTTATATAATATTATATTATATTAATGAGAAATAATATTTTTACGTTTTTTCAATATCTTGTCTGTATATTTAGTTGGAGTGGTACGTTCAATTTATCCATAACTTTTTATTATTATTTAAGATTAATTTAAAAGTAAATTGAGCATGTCACGTTGTAACCGACAATTTTTGACATGATTCATAAAATTTGACATAAACTTAACACAAATTTAAAGAGTTAGGATTGTTAAAGAGTCTGACTCGTTAAATTAAATAGGTTTGGTTAGAGTTTATTTATATAATCTTATATGCATGTCTCAACATAACCTGAATTCGACATACAACATAATAACTGTTAATTTTTTATATAATCTGTGAACCAGACACAAACCCAATGTAAAATTAGGATTGGGATCCCCAAAAATACTGTCAAAATTGCCCATCAATTTTTTCTCAAATCTTTACCATCCAATGCATCCAATAACTATTAATTCGCCACGTGTCCCACTAAAGATAAATAATAAAATATTATTTATTTTTTAAAAAGAAAATATTAAAATATTAAAATTAAAAAACTGGGTGGCCGGCCACCCCAACTAAATCATGGGGGTGGCTTCGGCCACCTCCCATGGCCAAAACCCCAAAATTAATAAAAATATTAATTTTGGGGTTTTGGCCATGGGAGCCTGGGAGGTGGCCGAACCACCCCCTAAGGCCACGGGGGTGGCTTCGGCCACCCCCAACCGGCCCCTGGGGGTAGCGGAAGCTAACCCCATGGCTCAGTTGGCCGGCCACCCAATTTTTTAATATTTTAATTTTATATATATTTTTTTAAAAAATAAATAATATTTTATTATTAATCTTTAGTGGGACACGTGGCAGATTAGTAGCTATTGGATGATATTGAATGGTCAAGATTTGAGAAAAAACTAACGGGCAATTTCGGCAGTATTGCTAGGGATCCCAATCCGTAAAATTAAAGGGTTAAGTGTTAGGGGTTTGATCTGTTTAATTAAATAGATGATAGTTAAGATTAACTTATATAATCTTATAACTATGTCTATGGGCAGAATCACCCTTGAGCTTGGTATGTCCCCCGCCTCAAGCCAAGGGTGGTCCCCCCCCCCCAACTCAATATTCTAGTTCCGTCTTTATCATGTCTTAACATGATTCAGACCCAATACAAATTGCCACCCTTATATTATGTCAATTTAATATGCTAAAAAAAATATAAAATAACATTTTTCTATATTATTTCCTATTTAACTTTCCACAAATTAATGGCACATGGGTGGAAATTTATCACTATCATTTTACTGGACAAAAGCGCCCATTGTCTCATGCAAATCAGCCGGACTCTTATTTTCTAACATTTTTCTTACATTCTTAACACGTGGGTGGCAACGAAATTATGTCTACTTTGCACGTGACCCTGTCTTTAGACTTTTAGCCAAAAGCTTATGAGATCAGATCTTAGATCTACTTCTCATTTTATTTTAATTTCTCATGCTATAATAACTTTTTATTTTTATTTTTTCATCACCCTATTGATGGGGTGGATGGTGTAAAAGGATTTGAAAAAGGGAGGGGGCCGGAGCTTGAGGTTAATTTTGAAAGAAATAATAGGGTCTTTTCTTTAAGTCCTTTGTGAGACACCCTACAGACTAGGGATAGCAATTTGAGTTCAATAGTCGGATTAGTATCGTGTCAAACATAAATTATATGGGTCAATTCGAACATGATTATTTAATTAATCATGTCAAATGCCTTAACTTTAACATGGCATGACTCATATTGTTTAATAGACAGATTGTACTAGATCGACCTAAATACAACCTATTTTAACATGTTAGTGTTGTCACACCCAAATACCAAAAAGGATCAAGACAATAAATAATCTTATGTTCTCGATTGCATAGTATTAAATTCATAATGGGTAATTACATTTTCTCTAATGAATTACAAAACATTTTCATTTTGCCTGCATGAACTACCAACTCTGCTGCTCAACCCCATGAACTATCATTTTTGTGCTCAAAACCTTAATTCCGTCAGTTAAAAGCCATTTCCGTCAATCAAATGCGTTAACTCAGACAGTCAAAGTGACGATACGTTGTAGTTCATGGGAACAAAGTGACAATGTGTTGTAATTCATGAGAGCAAAGTGACAATGAATTGTAGTTCATGGGGACAAAATGATGGGTAGACTGTCTGAGTTAACGCATTTGATTGACGGAATAAGAGTGTTGAGTACAAAATGGTAGTTTATGAGGGTCGGGCAGTAAGGATGGTAGTTCATGGAAGCATAGTAAAAATGAGTTGTAGTTCATAGGAAAACGGTAATTACCCCAATTCATAAAGTCAACTAATAATCCAAAGCAATTTAAAATAAAAACTCTTAATAAATTAAAGACACTAAACATCTATCTTAAATTTTTTATCTTCTCAAGTCACGATTAGAGTCTTGTGGTGATTTATTGATATATAAAGGCGTTTTAAGGATGTAAGTTAAATCTCTCTATTTATTGTAGTAGGCACATTATTTTTTAGAGTCACTACATGTGTAGCTGCACATAGAAAGAAATGGTTGTAAAACATTATAGTTTTTTAGTTTAAATGTTTGTAGTTGACCATATTTCTCTTCTAGATGATGATGTTGCGGGTGGTGCACATGATAGTGGTATATTCTATAATCATTGTGGCGTGGCTATGAACATCTGGAAAGCGCATACATACTTATCATGTATTCTTTTTTTTTTTTTTTTTTTTTGTAACAACAACTTCAATAGAAACCAAGAAACAACAGGCCACAAAGCACCTTACTAGGAGGGAAGAGAAGGGGGTGGATCTTTTTCACTACAAATTGGGATGGAAAGAGGGGGGGAAGATAAAGAGAGAATGCTGTTAGAAATAAATCTAACCGCGGCCCTATTTGCTACCTAATGGGTGCAGAAGTTTGCACTTCTGTTAACTTTTCTAGCCTTCCAAGTGGAAGAGGCTGGAAAGAGAGAAAAAATATTACAAATAATGTGATCAAGTTGCCAATCTAAGATAATAGAAGGATCTTGTAGAGCTTGAATTACAGTAGTTGAATCACCTTCTAAAACAAAATTTGATAAATTCAAAGAAACTGCTAAGTAGGAGGCCAAAAAGGCTGCTAGAGCTTCACCATAAGTCGGATTGCATGCTGGTCTGGTCTGGACCAGAATCTTGATGATTTTCCCATTTGAGTTTCTACAAACAGCTGCTTGAGAGGAGAAATCATCCCTAATAGCTGTGTCAAAATTGATCTTGAAAACATTAGGGGGAGGGGGTGACCAAAGTTCCCTTATAGGAGAGAGCTTGGAGGTCCAAGCTGCCAAGTGCTCCAAAGAGACACGGTTGATATGAGCTGGCAGCTTTGAGNTTAGGAGATTAGGTAGTGTCTAGACTAAAGTTTGTACGATATATTGAGTTTCAACATATGCTCATTTGGAAAGAGAACTCTACTATAGCATGTAATTTGTACTACATGTGCTTGTTTGACAGAAAATGGAGGTGAGTTAATCAATCCCTACTTTCTCACTGTGAGTTATCGTATGGTATTGTTAATAACCTTATTTATGCCCTATGTGACTTTTGACTATGTCACGAAGTCGAGGTTTTAGTTTTTGTTACTATAGAATATTGCGTAAGGGCGGAGGGAAGACTATTTGGTAACACTTCCGTATTGCTTTTATATTCGCTGCTACCGGCAGGTTGTGTTTTCTCTTGAATGTGGTTACATAATCTTGAGTACATCGTGTTTTGTGAAGGTTAAGCATTATATTATGAGATCTTAAGCTCGAAAGGAATTAGAGATGCTTAATTTGATGTGACGAAATGAGCCGGGGCATAATGAAACATTTATATGAATGTTGCTATGCTAATCGTTACAAGATTTAGTATAGTGCTTTCAACCTTTTTATACGGACCATAATCTATGTAACTTTATAATTATGATAAAAAAAAAAAAAACAAATAGAGAGATGCATAGTTGGACCGTACCTACTCTGTGCGAATGAGAGTTGTAGTGAATTGGGCGCCATCAGTGGGCAACCCAAGAGGAGTAACGGATGAATTATGTTCAACCCTTTTTTCAATGACAACAGCGCAAAAAATCAGTGGAATGCAATGTTTTACTATGTATGCAAGAACTCCAATGAGTATGCGAATGAAAAGCATCGAAATACTTCTCTCTCAAACTATGGAGGATTTTGTGGGTATCGCTCTAGTATCATACTCCACCACCGAGAGAAGAATGATGGAGACTCAAAAGAGTAAAAAGCACGTGAAACAACTCCAATAAGATGTTTCGGTGCATAAGAGGTACCAAACTTTTTATTCGGCAATGTTATTTTTCTAACATAAGAGAACATGTCACTAAGGGATAGCTTAATCAACTATGAACCACGTCTCATGAAGCGATAGTCACTAATTCGAATCCCCCATCCCATTTCCTTATGTGGACATGTAAAAAAAAAAAAAAAGAGGGGGGGGGACCACCCAACCAAATCAAGAGGTTATCATGTGTTTTACCCTTAAATAAAACAAAATATCAAGAATTTAATAGTAATTCCCCTTCCATTAAGCTTAACCACAATACATAATCAGCTAGCCAGAAAATACAAAGGAGCTCATTTATTCTCTTTTACATAATAAGTTAGCCAGACAATACAAAGATTTATCTTAGTACCGTTTTCTCTTCTATATTTCTCCTGTAAACAAATTTGGGAAAAAGAAGAAGAACGAAAACACTACACCCCAGTAATAAACTGGAGCTCATCGTTTCAGCAGTTGTCATAATCACCTGCATGCCACCAAGCCACCAAGGTTACTTCATGTTTCATTGATTCCAAGTAGCAAACAGCTCTCAGCTAGTAGGATCTTTGTGAGGTGAATATCCTTCACTTTGTGCCCATTGACCATTCCAAGTACCTCTCCACGCTTTCCAGCCCACAGAGCTCCTTCACAACGGGCATGGTGGCAGGAACTTCCAACTGGAATGCTGTTGATGTAGCGGTAGACCCATCTTGGCTGCTCCAAGAGAGAAGCTGTTTTCTGGCTTCTTTGATCGCTGCTCTAGAAGCGCAGTGTACTGAAGCTGCTAGAACTAATGGCGGCTCACCCGAAGCTGCATGAAAACAGTTTTCGGTGTTATTTTTATTTTTTTATTAACTGCTTGATTTAATCAGACTACAAACTCATCACTGTTCCTGATGGCATTGCATTGATGCCATAGCTATGGGCAAGAGGTCCAATTAAAGAAGTAGGTGAGTCTTGTTTAAGCTGCCAAGTCTCTGTGTTTTGGCATTCAGTTTCTTGGTCAAAGTTTCTTACATTAACAAGCTTGCTAATTGAGAAAGATTTTCCTTGTTCTAGGATAGGAAAAGTTGAGAGGAAACTTCACTTACCTCTCGAGGTATCACTTGGTTTTCCTGACTCTAATAACCTTGATGTATCACTTGATTTTCTTGGCCCCAACAACTACATCAACTCGTAACGAATCGAAAAGACACCAACCTTGTAGGTGACTCTTGCCACTCTCTTAAAAGCCAGCCCAACTGTTGGGTATTGCCTTGAATATCTCAAGTCCTTCACGTGGGGCCCATGTCCTTTTTTAATTTTGTTAACAGACACCCTTCTTCCCCACCACATTTCCTGCAACTTTTTCCTCTTCCGCCCACTTCCCATCTCTCTCTATATATAACAAGTCATCTCTCGAATTATCAAAAGTTGCAATATAAGTATTTGATTTGCAGCCCCTTTTAATTTCACCCCTCCATTACAAAAAATCCTATCAAAGGATGCCACAATGACTAAAATATCCCCATTAATTTTTATTTTTTTATTTATAAAAAAAAGTGAACATTTGTTGACCCACTGCTTCTTTCTTTTACTGTTGTTTTACCTTTTTAAAAACAAAAAATTAATTAAGGGCAAATTTTATTTTTATATAATTTTACAAGAATATAAAAGATACTTCACCAGTTAGCCGTTTGAGTTAAACACAAAATCTTAATGGTAGGGGAGAAATTAAGTGGCAAAAAAATGGAATACTCACATTGCAACTTTTGACAATTCGAGGTTAACATTGCAAAACCCGTGATACATTGAGGGGGGTAAGTGAAGTTTCTCCAAAAGTTGATGAATCTATAACTGCTACAGTGTACTCAAATGAAATCAGATTTAGATTAAATGAAAACGATAAGAAAGGCATTGTTGCTCAATTTCCTTCCTGTCTCATTTGCTGTTCCTTCCTTCCCCTGTTCATTTTATTTATCCTCACAAATACTCAACCATCCATATCCCTTTTAGAAAACCTTGAACTCAAGTTCTTATTACTCCTTAGCCCACAATTAACCATTCAAAACCAACCTAAAAGCTGTCCAGTAATACAACTTGTTTCCCAGTTGTTCAACATTTGCCTCGAAGCCACTCTAGAATCCCAATCAATCCACAAGCCCTAACCATTTCTTAGACAATCTTAGGACTCTAAAGTCATTGTTTCCCCACATTTTAGCTCACCAAACATGTGAAAGTAGACGGCTCCCAAATTATTTTCCATAAAGGAGTTTTTCTAAAAGTAGACAGACATATTCCATTGGTACACCAAAGGAACTGTTAAATTACCAGTTATCCTAAAAACTTAAGCTGATAGAAAGAAATTTAATCACTTAATTATTACCTTAACACTCTCCTTCACGTGTGAGCTCAAACTTGTGAGGCCCAACACATGGAATATTTAATTTAAACGGGGGGAGGGAGTGATTTGACGGAGTCAATGTTCGATCCCAGGACCTTTGACTTTGATATTATGTTAAATTACTAGTTATCTCAAAAGCTTAAGCAGATAAGAAGAGGTAAATTTAATCACTTAACCATTACTTTAACAGAGATATGCTTGTCAGCTTATAAGCAACATGTTGAAATGCTCAAAGTCGGCAATTTAAGAAAAATGACATGACTAAATATGAATTGCATAGAGAAAAGTTTGGCGGATGCCTTATTAGGAGAGGTAANGTTTTTAATGTCTTAAAACGTTAGTAAATGTGCGTTACTAAAAGTAATTTTTTTTGTAGTGAACTCCAACTCCAATAAATTAAACTCTCGGACATTGACATTAATAAATAAATATTGTTAATTCTAATATTGGAGGTCCATATTAATTATATAGTTCGGAAACATTTAAAGGGAAAGAAAAACAAAATTTGAAAGAGAGAAGGTGGTGGTGCAATGCAATGGATAGGTATCTAGAAGACAAAGGCAGCATTAAAAGGTGGGGAAAGAGATGCACGTGGTCCCGAAGAGAGAAGGAAATAAAATAAATAAAAGCAAATGGAAATGGGACCCTCTTGGTGCACCTTCGCTCTGTGTTCGCTTTTGCTTTGCCTTGAATTGTGAAAGAAAATCAGCAACCCACACGGTGGTTTTCACTTTTCATTCAATTTTTATTTATTTTTTAAAACACAAACATGGGTCTTCCTTCAACTGGAGTCCGTGAAATTTTCCCTCTAATTTAATGAAAAAGGTACGGTGTCCTCTGCTGCTGACACTGCACCCTCCCCCGGCCAGATTCTGATAGAGCTCTCTCTCTCTCTCTCTCTCTCACTCTCTCACTCAAATGGGGTTTGTGTGTGGTTGTTTATGTTGAGAGGGACGAGTGCCTGTCCATAACCATTTCAACTGTGGCACTGAAAAACATGGTGTTTTATATGCATTTAAAAGGAACACAAATGCAATGACAATGACTCCCCATCTTTCTTTCTTTCTTTCTTTCTCTCTCTCTCTCTCTCTCTTCTTTTGAATTTGTGTTGATTATAGGTCAGCACCTTTGAGTGGTTCTTTCCAATTCTGTAGCAAAATGGTCCCGGCCATCAAGTATATACCTTGCGGAGGTGACAAATACAATTAATGCGAATGTCATTCACTTTAACAAACCCCTCCATGTTTATCTAACTCTCACCCTCCTCCATGTTTCCTTTTCTCCTTCGAATTTGGAAGCTAAATGAATTGGATAAGGTAATTCACCTTGTTCCCCACTTAATTTCTTTCGACTTACTAAAAGAATCGAAAAAAGATATGAATATAATAAAGAATGCATGGGCTGGCTGGATGGATGCAACACAGACAACAATTTGCACTACATACATACAAATTAAGTCAACTCGATCCGTTTCATGGAAGAAATATATATATATATATTTCACATTTTTTATATTTAAATCGTGACCATAAATACCATCTAATACAAAAGTAGAGATCGAGAATTCTTGTCCGAATTATAAACAATGGGCTTACGCATAATAATTTAGTCGTAATTTCTGAAGAAAGTAAATATCGAAAGGGACGCTTCCGACATATTTACGAGAGATGCCCAGCTTGCACATGAAAGAATCACACATTTTCTTCAGCCACCCTCTTCTGTCTTTTGTACCAGCCACCTAACTATATATTAGAAAGTGCTTTTTGAAACCAGTGGGAGCCTCCATATACCGTCATTGCGCACTTTATGTAAAGGTAATTAAAAATGCCCATAAAATAAAATAAAAAATATAAATTCTTTGCAACAAATGATCGAAGATGTATTAAATGATCAATAGAAAGAAGAAGAAAAAATTCTGGTTTACAACACTCATTTAAATCAACACCACAACAAGAGAAAATGGTCAGACTCCAAAATACTACTTGATACATGCAGCAAGAGAAAATGAAGAATAAAAGATTAAGAGACACCTTTAAGTACAAAATATTGAGTTAATTAAGAAGAGACATGATTGATTGTTAACATGTTTTCTTGGTCTGGTCGTTTAGTATTCACTCCCCTTCCCCTTCTGTTGTGGCCGAAGACATGTAGCTTACAGCAAGCGATGTTTCATCGGACGGCGCTACAGCGGTGGATGCATGGAATTGTTGCTTGCAGGCCTGGCAAGTGATTTGCAGCATGGTGGAGCTGATCTTCTTGGTGGCTTGCTCTTTCAGAAGCTGCGACTTTTCCAGCTCGGCCTGCGCTTGTTGCCTTATCCTCTTGGCATTTGCAAACTCAACTTCAGCTATCTCAATCTGACGTTTCGCTTCTCGCCTCGCTTCCTCAGCGTACGCCTTTTCATTCATCGCCAACTTTAGCTCCTCGTTTGCGAATTCTTTCAGCCTTGCCACTTCTGATGTGCGTTCACTCCCATTATTTTCACTTACAGACCTCCTACTTGTACTCAAATTAGTCTTGTTTGCTTCACTCCTCTCCCCACCATCGCTCGAGCCTATCGAGAGCTTCAAATGGGTCGCGAAAATCTCGTCCGACGACGGCAGGAGTTGAAGCTCCAAATTGTGCTGCTGTTCAGAGGTGGAGGGGATATTATTGTTGTATTGCTCGGAGATTAAGCAAACAGGTTCAGCCGGCTTTGGCAGCGGCAATCCAGGAAATGGGGCTGTGCTGAAATTATTGGTGTCACTTGATGGGCTGGTGCTCGATGCCGTTCGTGACGAGCAGGCTGGCTGCAGTGCATGTAGTTCAGGCCGAGCCTGCCGGATCGTGCAGGCGTCTTGGTGCTCAATGAAACTCTCTACTCTGTGAGGACAAGGAAATTGAATAATTCAAAGGGGTTAGATTATTATATAGCATAGTTTGACTTGATCTTCTTGTATTTTTAATTTATTGCCAAGGAAGCAATCAAAACTTGTTCATGTAGGGTTACCAAGAAGCAAAGGGTATAAAAAATGATTAGGATCTCTGGTATCGATTAGAAGACTAGGTTTGGAATAAATAATAAATATAAGCAAAAGATATCAGATGGGGTATATATATATAATGGGTGTTTGGGTTTTGTATAGCCTTTGAAAACTGTCATAAAACTTCGATTGGCTCGCCTAGATCTCATACAAAGGATGAGGTCATGTACCACAACACAGATAATTATTCTTCCATGTGGAAATATACTATAACTTTTTTCTTAAAAACAACCCAACAAGAAGAAGAAGAAGAAACCAGTAATCTAGGATTCATGCTGCTTTCCTTATGAGGATTTTAGGGCTTGAAAGGAGAGGAACATAACAAATCAAGCATTAAAATTTATACCCCTTTAGCTATCACTTGAAATTTAGTGAATCCGATGAAGCAGGAAAAGAAACATTAAACATGGATATTGGTAAATTGGGAGAGAGAGAAACCTGGAAAAGACACGGCCACAGTCACAAGAATGGCCTCTGGTACCGCAGGTTTTGAGGTGGGCTTTGTAATCGGATTGAACGGCGTATCCTTTGGAGCATTTCTCACACACCCACTGCTTGTGATTGCTGTGCTTCCTTCTGAAATGCTTTTTGATGCCGACAAGGTCGCCAAGGGCATGGCATGGGTCGTGGTGCAAGCAACTTGGTTCTGGGCAGACAAAAACCCTCTTCCTCACCTCCTGTGTCTCCCTCTTAAGCAATTTCCATGGCACTTTGTGCCTTCGCCTATGCATCTGCAAATTCTGGTCTCTTTGGAACCCTTGGTTGCAGATCTCACACACATAGCGGTCGGATTCCAACAAGGTCTTGGGGGAGAGAGACACCACCTCAGCCTCTGGATCTACATATAAAAACAATTAAGAAAATTAGTAATGAAGAAAAAAGAAAAAAATTGAAACTGAAGAAGAAGAAGAAGATATATATATATACATATATAGTTTTGTTACCTGGTGTACCTGCCGGTCTTCTTTTTCTTTTGTTAGTGAGGCCATTTTCTAGGGAAGCAAATGCATCAGAGGATGAAGATGGAGCAGCAGAAGAAGCACTGTTGTCAAACATGGATGGATTTAATTTGTTACTTTTTGGTGACTATATGGTGGGGATGGTTACAAATTCAATCCCTACCTGTACAGCTGGTGAGGTTGGAATAGTGGGTTTTCAGCTTTACTCCTAGAAGAAAGAATATGGTAGAGAGAGAGAGAGAGAGAGAGAGCGAGAGAGAGAGAAGAAGGAAAGCTCTTGCTTTCTGCAATCAGCTTTCTTTAAGCTTTAAGGCTTTTAAACTTTTTTCTCTTTTTTCTCCCATGAGCTTTCTTGCTTTGTTGTTTCATTGACCCCCCACCTTGTGCAGGTAAGGTTGAGGCAAGTCTTGTATATAAAGCTCTCTACAGGAAACCCAGAGAGAGAGAGAGAGAGAGAGAGAGAGAGAGAGAGTGCTTGGGGCTGACCCAATCACATTTGCTTGAAACTTTGAGCCCCACACACAGAATTCAGACACAAACAGAAAAACATCCTCCCCATAAGAATACAAACAGCCATTATTCATCACACTGTAATTTGCATGAATAAATGCAGGCCATACCTCTATTACACGTGAGCTCACTTCCTCCTCACGTGACCCCCCCCCCTTCTCTCTCACACCACCCACTCCCCAGAGAGGTAAAAAGTATGGTAATTAAATGGGGGGAGAGGGTAAAAAATTGAGTTTCATTGACCAAAGTAACTGTTCCTAATGATAGCGAGCTAAACCTGATTTTTGTGTCTTGAAGCGGCTTTTGAAAAGTTAAAGGGAAGCACGATTAGTCACTTCCATGTCAAGGGCGCCGTCATCATTTCTACAACTTCTTTAACTCCCCCTCCTCTCTTTATCAATGAAGCCAAAATTTTGCCCCCCTCCTCTCCTATCATAACATGTGTACCTTCTTTCAGTTTCTATTACCATTTAGAGCATTCACTGTAGCCTCTTCAAATTTGGCTCTTCAAAATAACCAAAAACACATTTTTGATTATTTTAACAGCCCACCTTTTTAGAGCACACTTTTCAGCCTCTCTACTTTAACAATTCACTTCTACTATTTGATTAAAATATTATTTTCCAAATATTTGTTTATTCTTTCTTTAACTTTTAAGTGTTAAAGTTACTGAAATGCCCATATTACAATAAAATATAAAATATAATAAACCTAAACAAAACATTTTCGTTTTGCTGCAAATTTTCCTCAGCAGCGTCCTCAAACGACGACGTCGCTCTTGCTGTTCCTTCTTCTCGGCGATCGTGAATTTCCCAATCTTTCGCATACCCATTTCTTCAAACTTTATTTTATCCTCAGCTTCCATTGGTTTACAAATCATACCCTTTTCTCAATTTTCTCTGAAAAAGATGGGGTTCTCTGTTTGTGATTTGGGTTCTCAGTGGAGCCTACAAGATGGGTCCTTCACGTCGACTGGGTGCCTTCACGCCGGAATGGGTGCCTTCACGCCGGTCAGGTCGGAATGGGTGCCTTCACGCCGAATCCTCTGGATTCCTGAGACAATTGCGGCGTGAAGGTTCCGTACATGGATTTGTGCGATGAAGATGGAGGTTCCAACTGTTCGATGAAGGTTACACCTTACACAGTGGTGCTCGTCGGCGTTTTCTGGCGGTAAGGAAGAAAGCTGAGAAGGATTAGAAAAAAAAAAAAAAAAACACACGGAGGAAGATGGAGGTGAAAAACGGCTTCTCCGGGAGCGAGAGGAAGAAAAAAACACGGGAGAAGAAAGCTGAGAGAGGAATTGCTCAGAGAGGAAGTGTGCCCAGCGGAAAGAGAAAGGGTAGAGAAAGGAAAAAGAAAAAAGAAAGAGAGAGAAAATATAGTTGTTTAATAAATGAAGAGGGAATAGTAAATGTTAAATATGAAAGAATACTGTTCATCTTGTTAAGTTTTTAGTTAAAATAGAGAGTCTGAAAAGTGGGGATTTTGGGCCTTTTTGTTAAATTGGCTCTTCAAACTAACCAAAAATTGGGTTTGAAGAGCCTGCAGTGGGTGCTCTTATTACTACAAAGAAATTCACTTTATCTCTAAATTAAACAAGTTTTTTAATTTAAACATTAAAGCTTAAAAATTGACAACGTAGTTTTTAATGTTTTAAAAAATTTTAATTTAAACTTTTTGTTATTAATTTTCATTAAATTGGACAAAAATTTATGAAATTACGTAATTACTTTCAAGCTTTTTTTTTTTTTAATTTTTTAAATTTTCATCTAATTAGACAGAAATTAGTAACATAATGTTTGAATTGAAAATTTTTGAAACATTAGGGGGTACATTGTCAATTTTTAAATTTTGAAAGTTCAAATTGAAAAATTCCTTAGAGGGTAAAGTAGATTTTCTCCCATTATTATTATCTATTTATTTTTATATGACCAACCAAGGAATGAGCAAATTAAATGGGAATTCAAACAAGTGATTGGTTTTGTAGTTTTGTGTACTAGCTAGAATCACTGTTATTAGGTGAATTTGGGTTGCTTGAAATGAGATTAAACCCTAAGGTAAGTAAGGGTTAAGTCTGTCACATTATTGGATGAAGTTTTTAACTTTAATATTAGAAGCCTAATTTAACTTTCTTAATTACTATAATAGAAAAATCTAATCTAATTTTAACACCAATTTGTCCCCTCAATCATCATGACACTTCATCGAATTAATTATCCCTTTGGAATAATGAATTAATCACTTGGAATGTAAAATTATTTAGTTCTCTAATTAACCTAATGCATGTTTTTAAAACCGAATGATCGAAACAATTTGATCAACTTAATTTCCAAAATCACAATTCCAAATGTTATAAGGAAAATAAAAAGATCGATGAGAACATTAGTAAAATTTGACCAATAGAATTAAGCTAGAGAAATGAAAAAATTCATTCTTTTAGCCATCTCTATATAGTGAATAGATGAATTCAACATTACATTTGTCTAAGACCCACACGAGTTCACAAATTTAATGATTAATTCATTAAATTTGCAAAAACAGATAGTTAAAAAAATAGTTGAAAAAATGACGTGTAACGTGCTATGTTAGATTTTGCACTACTTTACCATAATTTAGTTTCTCGAATATTCTTCAGATTGATGTAGAATAATGATCAATTATATCTTATCTACCAACTTGTTTTCTATCTACCGATAATTATTACTGTTACAAAACAGATAGAATTTTAGATTTCTTAGGGTAATTGAAATGTAAACTTTTTAACCTCCCAATTATTACTTTAGAAATATATATATTCATATTTGATCATTACTTCATCCTAAAGAAAAAGCATTATTATTTAAAGAAGACAATATAATATATATACTCCAAGTACTGATCATGGGAGTACTCTTGGAAAACTTGTTTCTACAAAAGTTTGAATTAATCACCCAATATTAGCAACTCAAAACGAAATAATTAAGGAATATATGAAGATAATATAATACCAACCTTAACCAAATCATTTACGTAGGGTTGAAATATGTTGCACGAGTGTTATTTTCTTAATTAGTCTGAATCATTATATATAGTGTGGTATATATATTCGTTTTTTGGTATGATCTATTTGCATTAATGCATGAAGAACTCTATATGGCCCAGTAATCTTCTTTACATGCTTCTGTTTTTTGTTTTGTTTTTACTTTACATTATTTCTTTATGTATTAAGAGCTAATTAAATATTAATTAGAGAGAGAGAGAGAGAGAGAGAGAGAGAGAGAGAGGTTTTCAAAATATAGTAAATGGAAAAAGTGAAAGATGCTTAAATGCTTGTTGTTGAGTTGGAAAGAGTGGAAGGATTATGGTAATGGATACTCAACACATGCTGCAATGTAAAAAGCAAGAAAGAGGCAATCATCTCTCCCAAGTGTCCTGGATTCCATATCCAACTCTCTAATAATATAATCTCTTCTTAAACTAATTCAAAGCAAACCATATGCATCTTTAAAAATGTTTGTTGACTTCTGGAGAAAAAGTCCAATTAATTTGTTTCCTGCAGACAAAAGATAAACCTTTAGCTTTAGTGCTTTACTTTCAAAAATCCATCCTTAGCTTCTTCCTACGTATATAAAGCTAAAAGCTTTCAAAAGTTCAGATGTTTAATATTAATTAGCGAGTAACAAGAAAGTTGTTCGTCATATATATCCACACTATACATTACAACAAGAGAATTTTCTTTTAACTGAAATTTAGAGATGGCAGAGTGTACGTTTGAAAGGTTAATTAAGCCCCTTGTTGCTTTTAATTAAATAAATATTTTTTATTAAAATTTGTGAATCATGCAGTATTAATCACTGAGTAACTAAATTTGACCATACATAATTTTGATTTTTCTTTTTACACCTTAAATTTTGAAGTGCTATATATATATTCAAAGGGGGAAAAGGTGAAAGGTAATTTTAAAGTGGCCTTTATTATGTCTAAATGTTTTACTTCATTACGTTTTTTTTTTTTTTTTCTAAATGAATGAAGGAAAGGGCTACAGGGGAGGGTCTTTCCCACTTTTGATCCGAATAGAAGAGAGGATGGGAGACCCTATGGGAATGCTTCCAAAAACAAGATGAGAAGCGGCCCACTTAGCTAAAGCATGTGCACGAAAGTTGGCACATCTAGAGACTTTCGAAGCATTCCAGCTAGGAAAGGAAGATAAAACAACACTAATGTCCTCAATACAATTAGCAAAAGACCAAGAAGAAAAAAAGGAAGGATTATTAATAGCAGAAACTACTAAAAGAGCATCCCCTTCGATACAAAATTTATCACTTGTCAAGTAGATAGCCATGCGTGCAGTGAGAAGAGCAGCAAAGGCTTCCCCAGCTAGAGCATCAGTAGAGGGCAGCTTGTGAGTAACAGCCAAGATAATGTTACCAGAATCATCACTAATAACACCTGCAGCAACAGAAAAGGTCCCACGGACAGCAACATCAAAGTTCCCCTTTAACCAACCAAAATCAGGAGGAATCCAAAGAGAAAGAGCAGCTGCATCTCTCCAAGCCATGATGTGTTGCTCCAAAGAAAAGGAAACCTGAGAAGATATTCTGGACAAAACAGGAGCCACTCCATAATGAACTAAAGTGTTCCTTGCTCTCCAAATATTATCCAAATTAATGGCTGCAAACAACTGAAATTTGTTAACATCATCAACCGGAATAGCAAGAGATTGAGCAGGAAAAATAATAGCAGTAATCCAATCCACAATAGGCTTGTTAGAGAAGCCAACAATGATTGAGGGCCAAGGAGAATTCCTCCAAATGAAACTGGCCAAGCTGCATTCCAAAAATATATGAGTAAGAGTCTCCAAAGGACCCTTGCAAAAAGGGCAAACCCAAGCCTCCTCAGCAGCTTGAACAACAAACCTGCTAATATTAGCCCTAGAGGGTAAGATATCCCATGCAATTTTCCACAATAAATGCTTAAGCCTAGCTTGAATCTTAAGTCCCCAAAGGGAAAACCAGGCAGCTTCAGCAAGAGGAGAGGAACGACCACTAGGAATAGCCGATAAATCATGAGCAGATTTCACCGAGAAGGTTCCTGAGGGAGAGGGGGCCCAAGACCACTTATCCATACCCCTATTTTGTGGGAGATGAATGCAGAGAATATTTTGGACAGTACTAGGATCAAAGAGATCAGCCAAAAGAGAGACATTCCAAGAACAACCATCTTCTAGAATTAAATCTGCAACATTAAAGGCAGGAAGAGAACTCAAGAAGACATTTGGAATAGGCCTGAAATTAGGATTCAAAGGGATCCAAGGGGATTGCCAAACCTCCACATTTACACCACAAGAAATAGCAATACAAGCTCCTTTTTGCACTACCCAACGATTTTTAAGCAAACCTTTCCAAATCCAAGAGGATGACGGATTAGGAGAGGCATTCAAAAAAGAAACCCCATTCTTGAGATACTTCCCCCTAAGAGCTTCAACCCAAAGAAGAGGCTGATTAGAAGTCAACTTCTACCCTAGCCTAGCCAACAAAGAACTATTCAGAAATTCCATAGACCGCAAACCCAAACCTCCCAACGATTTAGGTTGACAAATATTGTTCCAAGCAAGAAGGGAAAGATCATTCTTTTTTTCTTGGGGAAAACCCCACCAAAATTTCCTTAATCCTGAGTTAATCACTGCACAAAAGGATTTCGGAAGAAGAAAGATAGACATAATATAGGTAGGAATAGCATTGGCAACAGACTTCACAAGGGTAGTTCTAGCAGCTTGAGAGAGAAGGCGAGCTTTCCAGCCCATGATCTTGGAAAAAATTCTGTCCTTAAGCTCAATGAAGGAATCCGATTTTTTCTTAAGCAAGAAAAGTGGCATGCCAAGATACTTGGCTCTGGCAGGGATCAAATTAAGACCAAGAATACCTTTGATAGAAATTTTCTTAGCTGGCCGACAATTTCTGCTAAAAAACATCGCTAATTTGGAGATATTGATACACTGGCCAGACCACTTAGAGTAAGTAGAAAGGCAGCTAAGAATAGTCCTAGCCTCACTATTGTTGGCCCGAGAGAAAATCATCACATCATCTGCAAAAAATAGATGGGAAATAGGAGGACACGAACGTGCCATCTTAATACCATGCAGATTACCCAACACTTCTTCATGTAAGAACAACCTCGACAGAATCTCCGACCCTAAAATAAAGAGGAACGGAGATAAAGGATCGCCTTGTGGAGGCCCCGAGAGGGGAAAAACTTACCATAGGGGGTTCCATCAAGAAGAATGGAAAAAGAAGATGTAGTAATACATTGTCTAATCCATTGGACCCAAACGGGATGAAAACCTAGCAATGTGAGAATCCTTAACAAAAAATTCCACTCCATAGAATCAAAAGCCTTTTCCATATCAAGCTTCAAAGCCAACAAACCACCGTTTCCTTTTTTTTGCTTCATAGAGTGAAATAATTCATGGGCAAGGATAGTATTATCATGAATGGATCTTCCCTTAAGGAAAGCTGATTGAGAAGGAGAAATAATTTTTTGCAAAAGAGGCTTGAAACGATTGGATAGAATTTTAGAAATGATCTTGTAATTAAAATTGGTAACGCTTATGGGGCGAAAATGATTGACCAAAGAAGGATTGTCAACTTTAGGGATAAGAGCAATGTTGGTATGATTGAACTCTTTTAACAGATAACCTCCCCTAAAAAAGGATTGCACAGAAATGACCACACTATCTTTCACAATTGGCCAGTAAGTTTTATAAAAAAGACCCGTCATCCCATTCGGGCCAGGAGCTTTGTTGAGCCCAAGCTCCTTAATGGCAACAAAAATCTCATGTTCATCAGGAATAATACAAAGTCTAGCATTTTCCTCAGCAGAAATAACTTCAGTCACTAAATCTGACAAACTATCAGTTAAAGGAGGGTGGGAAGTGGAAAAATTTTTACTGAAATGATCCACCAAGTAAGCATCGATATTATCTCTACCACAAATAGGAGAACCATCTGAAGATTTAAGGCTTGAAATAGAGTTATACCTGCGACGACACACTGTAGAGGCATGAAAAAAATTTGTGTTGAGGTTCGTACAGGTGAGCCATAACTCTCTAGACTTTTGCTTCCACAACACCTCCTCTCTCAAGAGATGCTCTTGCAAGTTCTTCTGAAGAGTGACTTCCCTCTCCGAATTTAAGGAGGAAAAAGGAGAACTCTGAATAATGCTAATTTCAGCCATTATCGATTTTATGTTAGCTTGAATATTCCCAAAATGCTGATGATTCCAGGATTTTAAGGCAATCTTTGTATTCTTCCACTTCCTGCTCAAAGAGAAAGCTGGAGAGCCCTCAACATCAGCTAACCAAGCTTCGGCCACCACAGAGAAACTGGACTTATCCCTAGTCCAAAAGGCTTTAAAGCGAAAAGGCTTTGGAATATTCCGATAAGAACCTTCCGTAGAGAGCAAAATGGGGCAGTGATCCGACTGTGAGGCTTACGTTATTACTTGTTTACTTTTTTTTTAGCAAATAAAGGGAAGGTCGTAGGGTGTACAAACGATTACGGTTAGTGGTTATTGGTTCTAACCACTATCCATAACCGCCTTAGGCGGTTATTGAATTTTAATAACCTTAACCGTTCTGGTTAGGTGGTTAGGAGTTATTCAAACCAATAACCGGTGGTTTTATAACTACTTTTTTATATATGGGTTTTTTTTTTGCCTTTTTTGTACCTATTTTTTGAGTTTATTTTAAATAATTTTGGGTCAAAGTGTTCCTAAAAGGAACATATTGTGTTTTGGGTCAGGCCTTCACAATACTGTGAATAAGCCAACATAAACTCATTTACATATATATATATATATACTCAGTTACTCACATAGAACAAGGCAACGAGCCAAAATAATGTTCACACAGATCAGATACATAGCCAAATCCACTAATCCAGATTCAAATGAAAATTAAAAAAGGCCTAGAACAAACAAACAATAAAAAAAAACATTTCAATTACATAAAGCCAAATTCAAAACAAACACCAGCATTAGGAAATCCAGTACAAATTCCAAATCCAAAAAAACCTTCAAATTCAAAACACAGAAAAATATAAAATGAGTTCAACATATTCAAACGTGGATAATATATATATATATATATATATGTGTGTGTGTGTGTGTGTGTGTGATGCCCCAAGTTTATGAGTATTAATTATCCTAAAATCAACCATAACACTTTAGCCTAGAAAATCATTTTTTGTAAACCCCAAGAATGTGCCTTAACCTTAAACCAAGCCTACACTTGAAATTAGCCCTAAAAACCCAAATTAAACTCTCTAGCCGAATGTTGAGTAGGGAAACACACTGAACATTCGGTAGGGGACCACAGTGAACATTCATTGACCAAAATTTGACCCACTAAGTATTAACCAAACACTCCAGTTGCAACCCTAGAACCACTGTGCAATAGTATACCGAACGTTCGCCCATGGTACCGAACGTTTGATGACATAGTACTGAACGTTCGGTGACAGTCTGAAAAATATTTTTAACCTTTTCTACACCTCTGCAAGATAGGAAATGCCCCCTCACCCCTATAAATAGCCCCCTTCGTCCCTTAGCCTCACTTTACACTAGAAACGTCATCTACAATATTCACAAAGTTATAGCCGATGCATGAAGACAAAATTACTTTTGGTAGTAGCATGCTCTACAACAAAAGCAGCCAACTTTCTACTTAAAGACATCATTACATCTTTTCTTCATATATTTATAGCCTTCTTCTCATGAATGTAAGGGCATTCGGTTCTTCCTTAATCATAATACCTTTATTTTCTTCCCTCTCTCTAAATATTAGTGAAATCTCACAAATATGTACTTCAACATGTTTCAAGTAATGAAAGCTTCTTCAAGCTAATTTACAACATATTTTCGTAAGTAATTATTATCATATATAATTATGTTATTTATGAAATTATGATTGCAGTTGAAATATCTTCACCATTTTATATAGAACTCTATATTTACATCTTTGTGTATCCATCTAGATATGTTGTTCATATTCTTCCCAGATTCTTTCAATCAATCTAAATTCATCATGTTTACATCTCCCCTTCTACATGAACAAGTTTATGAGACAAAGGTTTTGGTCAACTTAACCAAAACGTAGATACAACCTTTATTTATAGTCATCTACACTTGAGTGTTCAAGAAGGAATTACAAAACAGAGCAAGGAATAAAATCTGTACCTATGCTATTTTGATACAGATCTTTTACAAGTAAGGAAAACTAAATGCTAAGTATAAGAAATTGACATATACACAGAATTGCGTGGAGATCACTAAGGAAATACTTGGACAGCACACATGCATATTTTAGGAAGATTTTCTTGTACAGCAAAGCAAACCTTCAACTTTTGTACATGAGTTTAATTCCCTGATTTCAGCAATATCTCTGGGCATATTTGTCAAGTTGAATGAGTGATCTGCACGGGATGCAATGTTGCCTTGAAGAGGAGATTTGATTATTGTTTGACAAGGCATGGGATCAACAATATCAATTCTGCATTGATGAGAGTCCAAGTCTGTTGCCGAGGTGTCTGCTGACTCCATTACTGCAACTGAAGTGGTTGTTGAGTTAGGTACTCTAACATCCCTCCGCAAGCAAATGGGTGGACAAGAAACCAGAAGCTTGGACTTGAGAAGAGAAAACCGAGCAGAGGACATGCCCTTGGTAAATATATCAGCAACTTGATCATGAGTGGAGATGAACTTAATTAAGATATCCCCATTGATGACCTTTTCTCGAATGAAGTGGTAATCAACTTCGATGTGTTTAGTGCGTGCATGGAAGACGGAGTTGGAAGCAAGTGCGAGAGCACTAAGATTATCACACCACAAAATGGGGGTTGACATGAAAGGGACATCAAGTTCCTTAAAGAGCATTCGTAGCCAAAACAAATCAGTTGTTGTGAGAGCCATCGCGCAATACTCAGCTTCGGTACTAGACCAAGAAACAACCGCTTGTTTCTTTGCACTCCAAGAGACCAAGCAACGACCAAGATACATACCAAAGCCTGATGTGGAGCACCTATCGTCAGGACTTCCAGCCCAATCAGAGTCAGAGAATGCCTGCAATTGAAGGTTACTAGGAGTATATAAAAGGCCATGATCAATGGTATTTTTCAGATACCTGAGAACATGTTTGGCTGCAGACCAGTGAGTAGTTGTAGGTGAGTGCATATGTTGGCACAATTGGTTCACAGAGAAGGCAATTTCAGGCCTCGTGAGAGTACAATACAAGAGAGCTCCAATGACTTGGCGATATTCTGTAAAATCTGGTAGTGGCTCCCCATCATACTTGGATAATTTGGAACTTGCAGGAAATGGAGAGGAAGCAGGTTTGGCACCAAGCATCCTTGTGCGATGCAACAAGTCTCGAATGTACTTCGCTTGACATAGGTGGAGAGAACCTGATTGTCTTGTAACCTGAATGCCAAGAAAGAACCAAGATTGCCCAAGTCCTTGAGAGGAAACCGTTGCTGCAATTTAGTAATGAGAGCAGTGATAACACATAAGTGAGTCCCTATAACCACAATGTCATCAACATATACCAATAGAAACACCTTGATAGCACCCTTAATGAAAGTAAAGAGGGAAGAGTCCACAAGAGAAGCTAGAAAACCAAGTTCTAATAGTGCAGTTGAAAAACAATGAAACCAAGCTTGAGGAGCTTGTTTAAGTCCATAGATAGACTTATGGAGTCTACACACATAGTTAGGATGATCCTTGCTTATGAAACCTTGAAGTTGTTCCATATAAACCTCTTCCAAGAGAGACCCATGAAGGAAGGCATTGGAGACATCCAATTGCCGTATGGGCCAATTAAAGTGCACTGCCATAGCCAAAACTATATGTATAGTAGATGACTTAATAACAGGACTGAAGGTGTCCATGTAGTCCACTCCACATTGCTGTTGAAACCCTTTTGCAACCAACCTAGCCTTGAATCGATCAATCGTGCCATCAGCTTTTTGTTTGATTTTATAGACCCATTTATTTTTTTATCACATTGTGCTGCAAGGGTCTAGGACAAAGAGTCCAAGTACGATTAGTGATCAATGCATCATACTCTTGAGACGTAGTAGTTTTCCAACGGGGATCAGAGATTGCTTTAGAGTAACACGTTGGTTCAATGGTAGAAACAGTGGTAAGGAAGACTGTATAAGGGTGTTTAGTTGAATAAAAAAACTGATAATCAGCAAAGGTTTTTGGTTTGAGGGAACCAGTGCGTGACTGAGTCACCATGGAATGATTAGGGAGAGGATTGTTATCAGATGTGGGAGCAATATCTGAGGAATGAGAGTCCAAGTTTGTTGCTGAGGATTCTGCAGAGGAAGTGGAGCTAGGTGCAGATGCAGGGTCAGGTAAAATAAGGTGATCAACTAGCAATTGAGGTGATGAGGGGTCAAGGATAGAAGGCTCAGGAACTGCAGAGGATGTAGGACTAACATGCTGTTCAGTAGTAAGGGAGTCATTAGGAAAGGATGTAGAGAGAGGAAGACTTACCGGGATCATGAATGGAGCATCAGAGGTTGCATTAATTCTGGAGGGCAGCTTCAGCAGGGCATGTTCCTTTGCTGGAAAAGAGTTTTCATCAAACACAACATGGCGAGAAAGATACACTTTTTCCGTGAGGGGATCGAGACATCTATATCCAGCATGGCTATACCCTAAGAAAATATAAGCTTTGGACCGATATTCCAATTTATGATTGGTATAAGGTCGAAGTAATGGGAAGCACTTGCAGCCAAATACTCTGAGAATGGAGTAGTTAGGCACCCGATGGAACAACTTTTCATATGGAGATGAGTGATTAAGCACAAGAGTTGGCAAACGATTGATGATGTTCACAGCTGTGAGGAAGGCATCAACCCAGTATGTGTTGGATAGGCCTGAGTGAGCTAGAAGGGTGAGACCCATTTCAAGGATGTGTCTAAGCTTCCTCTCAGCCAAGCCATTCTGTTGAGAGGTGTGAGGGCAAGATTTCCTATGGATAATGCCATGTTGGGACAAGAGTTGCTGAAACCGAAGAGAGGTGTATTCACCCCCTCCATCGGACTGGAGTTGTTTAATTTTGTAGCAAAATTGGGTTTCAATGAGGATTTTAAACTTGGCAAATGTTTCATATGCTTCATATTTATGGTGCAAGGGATATAACCACAGATAACGGGTGAAGTCATCCACAAAAATGATGTAATACTTGCATCCACTAATTGATGGAATGGGGGAAGTCCATAAATCAGTGTGTATGAGTTCAAGAGGTGCAGTGCTAATGCGAGTAGATGCAGAAAAGGGAAGTCGTTTACTTTTGCCTAATTGGCATGAATCACAAAAAGCATTTTTATTGGAACTCTCATTAAGAGTAGGCAGGCTATGTGCCTTTATTACACGAGAGACATTATTAAAAGAGGAGTGGCCTAGCCTATATAATGCCACATGGATAGAGAAGTCCTTAATTCTAACAAAGCAGTGAATAGCGGTTTGAATTTGGATGAAGTACTCTTAAAGCGCAGAGGATACAACCCGTGTTCACTTCTTCCTGCCAGAAGTATTGCATGCGTTTGAAGATCCTTCACAAAAAAATGAGAGGCAGTGAGTATGAAATAACAATTATTGTCTTGGCAAAGCATGGGATCGACAATATCAATTTTACATTGATGAGAGTCCAAGTCTGTTGCTGAGGTGTCTGCTGACTCCATTACTGCAGCTGAAGTGGTTGCTAAGTTAGGTACTCTAACACTACACATGTTAACTCGTTCTCCAAATCCCCTAATGGTATTAGAGCCGAAGGTATAGAAGACCTTCCAAAACTCCTAGTGAAAATAAAAAGCCTTCTTATGAACAACCACTCTTAAAAATTTCACAACCTAAAGCCTTCTATCTTAAACCTAAAGAAGAAACATGCCTTGAAAAAGTAAATAACATGATAAGAGATCTAGAAAAATAAAAAATTGAACCTTCAACCTCTAGAACTATCCAGTCCCCAAGGAAGATAAAGCTAAAATCACATATGAAACAAAAAGTGAAGCAAAAAGTTCAAAATCTGAACAAACCACAGATCATGAAATACAACAAATTGAACAACAATTAAGTGAATTTCAAGTAAACGGAATCCTTAGACCAACAAGTAACAAAATTGGTATCCTAGGCCTATGCCCCCCCCCCCGCCCCACGCCGCCCCACCNCAGATATTCAATATGAAGAAAAAAATGTTTTCAACCAATTCTCAATATCTTCTAATAAACTATATGAATGGAATCTTGATGGTTTATTCGAACAAGAAATTTTAAACAAATTACAGCACATGTCAATGGTTACTTATAATTACCTTAGTAATCCAGAAGAAACCAATGCAAGAATTGTAGATATTTTAACCTTGAGATTTACACAAACCTTAAAAGCCTAGTGGGAAAAATACCTAACTGGAGAAAACCGTAACGAGATAACGTATGCAGTTCAAAAGAATGAAGAAGAAATTCCAATATATGATGAAGCACATAACAAAGGAATCCCTGACGGAATTAATGTTTTAATTTATACCATAATGAAACATTTCATAAGATTCTCAAGTAATGTTACAGCCAGAATCTGTGATCAATTAAGTAACCTTAGGTGTCCAACCCTAAGTGATTTTAGATGGTATAAAGATGTTTTCATGTCAAGAGTAATGATGAAAGAAGATTGTAAAAATGCTTTATAGAAAGAAAAAATCATCAATGGTCTACCCAATTTATTTGCTCATAAGATTCATACGGATTTAATGATAGTGTTATATATGGAGATATCATAAGTACAATAAATAAAATAGGATTAAAAACGTGCATAAACATAAAGATAAGTAAAAACTTAAACAAAGAAAAAAGAAAAAGAAAATACGAAATTGGAAATTGGAAATTTTTGTGAATAATATTACCCTTTATAGCACCATCCAGAAGAAAACATAAAGAAAATTATGTAAAATCACAAAAACATTACAGTAGAAAATATAGCAAAAGAAAAAACTTTGAACCAAATGATTATTACAAGAAAAATTTAACAGAATAATATGAAAGAAAAAAAATCTACAAAAAGAAAATAACAATGTTTTAAATGCGGAAAAACAGGCCGTTACAAAAATGAATGTAAAGTAAAAGACAAAATTAATCAATTAAAAATTTCTAATAGAGAAAAAGAAGATTTATACAAAATCTTAGAACGTAGAGATACAGATTCTAAGTGCAGATGAAGATGAATGGTTTGATAACCCTAAAAAAATAAAAGAAAGAGGCCAAATCGCCCATATTTTGGTTGTTTGTTGATTTGGCTTTTGTGGTATTGTTTCAAACCCATGCCCATTTTGTTGGGAATAAGATTGCTAATCAAAGTATTTGTACAACGGAAGGAATAGAATTCTCATGCCAAGATCTTTTATGAAGAATATGTGAAGAACCATTGCTATTTAAAATTAAATTTTAAGAACGAAAAACATTTACTTAGATACCAACAGCCACTCGTGGCTTTGGGAAAAAATCTTTTGCTTCTCCAAGAACATGTTCTTTATTGATTAAGAACATGAAGAATGATTTATTCTTTATTAAAGAGCATGAAAAACAAATTCTTCTTTCTTCAAGAATACGAAGAACAAGTTCTTTTTTCTTTAAGAACACGAAGAACAAGTTATTCTTTTCTTCAAGAACACAAAGAACTTGAGGATGCAGATATCTACAGATCTTTTCATCAATGACTGATAATAACCAAGAGAGTGTGAGCTCTTTGGCTCTTCAAATCTTAAACTTTTGTGTTCTTAGTGAGTTAACACAAAGAACTGTTATAGTTTTCAAAGAGTTTCTGAAAACTATGATCAAGTATACTTAATTCAATGATTTGAGAGCCCTAGGCTCCTCTCTATTTATAGGTAAAGCAGTAAGGCAGAGAATCAGAGTTAACCAATGTGGGACAAAAGAATAGTTCTAATTCAATTAGAACCATGTAATATCAATCCAACCGTTAATATTAGAGTAGTATGGGAGGCCTCCATGCTATGGCAGTGTGGTCCATGGAGAACACTCCAAGGGCCATACGGTTTCATGCTCTTGGATTGGGCTTGGATTTCTCCCGAGCCTTTTTCCTTGTCACTTATACATAGGCCTAGTAAATAAACTATGGCCTTACGTTTTTTCACTTATGCTCATTTGGCCTCTAAGTTTTATCCCAAGCCCAATTACATCTAATCTCTTTAGCCCATGTTTTAATAAAATACTTAGCCCAATAAATAAGAAATCCTTATGGTTAAATTACGTCAGCTTGGTGAGGGACTTAAAGGAAAAAATATTATTGGCTTGAATATGTCCATAATCATGTCACCCTGACATTTATTATGCAACAATATTCTAATCACAATTAATTCCACTAAATGAATGTGATTGAACTCCAATAAATATTTTTTATTTAAAAATAATTAATCTCTTTGTCTTTTTGACTTTTGATTCCTTCATGAAATATTCTGTAGCAGAATTAAGGTTAAGGATATTGTTACTTAAATCTCTACCTCTGTATCCTTGAGTTATTGATTTTATGTTATTCTCATACATGTGAAAACACATGTATATATTTTGGTATGCCAACCAAAAAGCTTCGGCTGAAGACTCTGAGAATAATATTTATAAAATCTATTAAAAGAGAAATTTCTTGTCTCTTTGTTTACTTACAAAATATTTGGATTCAATTCCCTCTTAAAGTTGGTGTTCCCACAATGTTAGATGTGATTATCCAACGTATTGAGTTTCTATTGACTAACGATAGGTCTCACTCTATGATACATCTAAGTAATCATTACTTCACATATGAATTCACAAACTTCTTAGGATTTAGAATCAAAGTCTAAATGGCCTCTAAGAAGTTTATTGTCTTTTCTCAATATATAGTATCTTTATGAAAAGGCAACTCATTGGTCTGTTCAGTACCTTAGGTTCTCAACACACTACAAATCAATCCCCAAGTCACCGCTTCACTTGATCAAGGAAGATCATCAATATTCAATGTGCAACAGTCTTATTCAAAATGGAATGTCCAGTTCCATTTACTGAATGCAAACTTTGTACTTTGAGGATACAAGGGTTATGAAATATGACCTTGTGTGTTAACCATATTACTCACACTCATAACCATATTCAATGTAATTATAGGACCTTTCACATGCATAAAAATTATGATAAACTTGGTAATAAGCATGTAAAAGACATTTCATATACTATAAGCTCTTTTTTATTTTGATAAGTGAATATAACATGTATATTCATTATAAACATTTGAATGTCAACATAGATATATAATCATTGGGATTTAGGGCATAATTACAACACATTTCAGCCCACAATTGGCTCTTGCCGGCCAAAAGTTGCTGAAGTTCAAGTTCAGAGCATCTCCAGCAAGAGTGGCTATTTTAGCCATTTACTATACACTTTTTTTTCATTTTAACTATTAGTTTTTCACTACACACTCTAGCAGAGCATCTATTTTAACCATCCATTTTAATTAAATATTATTTTTTAATATTATTTTATTATTTTATTATCTTTTCATTTTCTTCCCCCATCTCTCTCTTAACCGCACATTTTCTAAACCATCCCTCTCTTCCTCTTTTTTTTTTTTTTTTTTCTTCATCCAAAAGAAAATTCCGGAAACCAGAACCTTCATCTCAGATCGGTCGGCGCTCGTCTTCCCTTTCAAGCATCTTCGTCTTGAAAGCCATTCCAATTTCGTCTAAGCATATCTCTCTCTCGCTCTCGCTTTGTCTCTCTGTGAGTGAATTTGCTGCCTTCGCTAGCCACAGAGGAGGGAGGAGGATACAAAGGAATGGAGTCGACGGAGTCTTCCTACGTGTTTCCTCCAACGCCACTGTAACTGTAAGTCTGTAAGCCTCCTGCCTCAACGCCTATTTCCTTTTTCTTTGTCTTTTCCGGCGATGGATTATTACCCATCCGTCTTGAGCCGGCGAATTGGATGAAGATCGTCGTCGTCGTGCATCTCCTCTCTCAAGACAAGCTCGTTGTCATCGTCCATCTTTTCCCGACGCCCATGTCGTCATCGTCATCCATCTTTTCCGGCGATGGGTTATTACCCAGGACAAGCTCGTCGTCGTGGTGCTCCAGGAGTTGATGCCGAGATTTCTGATGAAAGGGAGAAAGAGAAGAAAGAAGGAGAAGAGAAAAACAATAAAATATACTTACAAGGTGCTACAGTAGACTTTCATATATGAAAGTTTACTGTAGCGAATTTTGGGTGAGCTTTCAAAGTAGTGATTCTGCTGGAGGGAGAAAATGGAACAAAAACTGTTAAATTTAACAAAATGGCTACTTTAAAGCATCTGTTGGAGATGCTCTCAAGAGCAGCTGATGTTTCAAATCCGGCGCCATCAACTCCACTCACCTCCCTTGGCTACCACTGACTCCAACAAGTTTTCATTCACTATCTTGGCCTCTGTTACCAAACTAACGAACAAACTCAAGTTTTCACAAGTTTACACATTGAGTTTAAGGGGGAATGTTAGAGTATATCATGAAATTCAAGAATAATAGTCACAGTTAAAGACTATTATTGACTCATACTTGAAGAATGTTACTGAATCACACTTGAAGACTATCACTGAGTTACAGTTAGAGTCTAGTTATAGTTAAAGACTATCATCTAGCTAACATAGCTAGAACAAAAGTCTATTTGTATCCAATATGATTCTCCTATTATAGGAGCATGTTATATTGTAAACTTACTCGGAGAAATAAGAGCTTAATGCAGCCTTAGGGAGCTTTATCCTGTGGATGTAAGTCATAAATTGAACCACGTAAATATCTGTGTCATTTTTATCTTATTATTCCACTTTATTATTTATGCATTGCTATTTCTTTCGGTGAGGACCCATGCATATCTATGTACACGTAGGGCTGGCCCAAAGGCTAGGCGACTTAGGCCTTTGCCTAGGGTCCCCAATTTAATAAGGCCAAAAAAAAAAAAAATTTAATAAGGCCCAATTTTTTTTTTTTTTATCAAAATTGAAGGCCTCTAATCATAGTAAATAAGTAATTTAAAAAAGCCCCAATGTAATAAGGCTCTAATTTAATAAGACTCATGATAAGATAATAACAATTTAATATATATATATATATGATAGCCACTCAGGCACGCAAGTCTCATGCACGTCTCTTAACAAATAATTTTTTTTTTTTAAAAAAAATATTATGACAACCCACTCACTCAAGCACTCACGCATGGCACATGGAAGGAAACTATGGCAAGACTTCACGTCTCCAACGAACACAAGGCTATTGTCACAAGCACACTCTACTCTCTAGACTGTCACTCTAGAGAGTAGAGATAATAATGATGGTTGATTTGTTAAAATAGTGTTATACCAGACGAAATTCTTCAAATTCATTGCATACTTATGGTCTGCAAAACCAAAACCTTCATCTTCATTTGGTGCGATCAATTTTTTTTTTTTTTTTTTCGCTCAACTTAGGTTCTCTTGATCAATCTGTTCTATTGTTCCTTTGACAAATCAAGTTTTATTGTTCTATTTTTATAATTTATTTTATTATAATCATAATTATTTTTTTTTTTGATAAATTGTGTTTGTTTAATTTTTTAATATTTTGAATCAAACATGTCTATTAGAAAATATTCATCTGGTTATGAAAAACTTAAAAGAGAGAGAGAGAGAGAAAAGTAGAAAAGCTTATAGAATCTCAAAGAGGAGTTCTAAATAAATTTGTTATTAGTAATAAACAAAATATTGAGGATAATTTAAGTGAAAAACTAATAAATGAACAAGAAATTCATAAAAAAGAAATAGAAGATAATAACAATACTATTGATGTATCTAACTTTATTGTTACAAATATTAATAATCCATGCCAATGGAAAAATATTGATGCAAAATTAAGGGATTTATTAGTAGAAAATGGTCCAATAAGATACAATAATATAAATTTTCCTAAAGATAAGAACTCTAGGCAATTTTTCTAGTACATCTTATATACGAAAATTATCAAATGGGGAGCAACATAATAGAAAATGACTAGTCTATTCAAAAGATTTAGATAGAGTATTTTGTTTTTGTTGCAAGTTGTTTAATTCAAAACCTAGTAGAATGCTACTAGCTAATGAATGAACTAATGACTGAAAAAATCTTAGTGCTAAACTTAAAAGTTATGAAACAACCAATGAACATATTACTAACATGAATGATTGGGTTGATTTAGAAATCAGATTGTTAAAAAATAAAACAATTGATAAAAATGTCCAATAACAAATTAATAGAGAGAAAGATCACTGGAAAATGGTATTATTAAAAATTATTGCTGTAGTAAAGAATCTTGGTAAGAATAGTTTGGCATTTAGAGGACAAAATGAAAAGATCTATCAAGAAAATAATGAAAATTTTTTAAGTCTAATTGAAATGATTGCAGAATTCGCTCTAGTAATGCAAGAACATATTCAGCGTATTCAATGTGGTGAAATTCATAATCATTATCTTTGACATAAAATACAAAATGAATTGATACATTTGTTAGCAACAGAAATTAAAAAGAATATTATTGAAAAAGTTAGAGAAGCAAAATATTTTCCAATTATACTTGATTGTACCCCGGATGCAAATCATCAAGAACAAATGTTTCTCATTCTACGATATGTTAATATTTTAGAAAATCCAATAAAAGTATAAGAGCATTTTGTATAATTTATAACAGTAGATGATACTACTGGAGAATGTCTTTTTAATGTTTTTATACACGTAATAAAAAAACTTGAACTTAATATTAATAATATACGAGGACAAAGATATGATAATGGATCTAATATGAAGGGAAAAGAATGAGGGGTGCAAAAAGACTACTAGATATAAATCCTTAAGCATTTTACTCACCTTGTGGTTGTTATAGTCTTAATCTTGTGCTATGCGATATTGCTAATTCATATCCTAAAGCTATATCTTTTTTTGGAATTGTACAATGTATATATACTTTATTTTCTTCATCTACAAAACGATGAAAAATATTACTAGATAATGTGTCAAATTTAACTCTTAAGCCATTATCACAAACACATTGAGAAAGTCGGATTGGAAGTCTAAAAATAATAAAATTTCAAACTTCACAAATAAGAGACGTTTTGTTATAATTAGCAAAAACAAGTGAAGATCCTAGCTAAAACAAAGAGTGAAGCTAATTGTTTAGCAACCTATGAGATGGAAAGTTTTAAATTCTTATTAAGTATGACTATTTGGTATGATATTTTATATGCTGTTAATACTGTTAGTAAAAATTTAAGTCGAATAAAGCATCCAAAGCACTCTCGGACAAGCGAGATGAGAGAAGTGGAGGAATGAGAAGCCCAGCTTTGAACAATGTAGCCCGAAAGACATACATATCGATGTTGTTATAGAGAAATTGGATTTACATATGCTATGATTTCATTAAAAGATATTGCAACCAAAATGAAAATAGAACATGCTTTTCGTGAAAAACGTATAATTCATAGAAAGAAACAGTTTGATGAGAATGCTAATGACAAGACAACATAATTTGCTGAAAAAGCTTTTAGAATTGATTATTTTTTATCTATAGTAGATCAAGCTATTTCTTCAATTCAAAGTAGATTCGAAAAATTTCAAATATACGAAAATAATTTTGGTTTTTTATTTAATTTTAAGAAATTAAAATCACTAGATGATAATGGCTTGCAAAATAAATGTTTTAATCTAGAAGGTTTTCTAAAGCATGATATCGATTATGATCTTGATGGTTTAGATTTATTTTTAGAACTAAAAGTTTTAAAAGAAACTTTGCAAATAGAAGAAAGTGTTCTAATTGACATATTAAATTATATAAAAAGACTTTATTCTTTTCCAAATGCATGTATCGCTTATAAAATTTTACAATTGCTTATGTAGAAAGAAGTTTTTCAAAATTAAAATTGATAAAATCATACCTAAGATCAACAATGTTACAAGAGAGATTAAATGGATTAGCCATATTATCAATTAAAAAAAAGATATTAGAAAATCTTGAATATAAAAACTTAATTAGTAATTTTGCATCCCAAAAAGCGAGAAGACTGATTTTTAAATAAAAATATGAAAATAAATATTATTCATTTACATTTTAAATATTACAAAAAATAAAGCCAAATTTCAAAGTTTCGCATAAGGCCCCAAAATACATTGGGCCAGCCTTTTGTACACGCATATATGTATATATATATGTATTGCCCAAGAAAAAAAAATGTAAAGAAATATTACATATATACTACATATAATTCCAACTTCCATGTCATGTTTAATCCAAAAAGATAAGAAAGCTTAGGTGCAGGAGTCCCTTAATAATTTGAGGATGGGCTGAGTCGATGAGTAATGCCCCTCTGTTATTGTCTGGTACCCCCAAGACCCTTTGTCTGCTTTACATTTGTTGGTATCCAAAGAAGTGAATTTAAGTTGGCATCTATTCTCTCTAGAGTCACACTAAAGCAAAAAACATATATTACAAATCAGAAAAGCTCCGACTCCAAAATCCTATGCGACCATTTTTATCCATCTTTATCTCACTTTTAAGACAAAGCCAAGATTTGTTTGTTTGTTTTTCCTTACCTTCATGGAACTTTCATTTTTGTTCTGTTTCAAATTTTAATGTAGTTCCATTTTTGTTCTGTTGCAAAATTTATGTTTTCGTGTGTGCGCGGGAGAGAGAGAGAGACAAGAGAGAGAGAGTGTTTGGTGGGTAATGTCAGAGTCTGAAAAGGCACCATAGCTTGTACAGTAAAAACATTTGATAGGGGAGATAAAAAGTTATCAATAGGGAACAAGAAAAAGATGAAAGTAAATAAATAAAATAAATATTTTCAAGAAGTAGTTTAATTGGTTGAAATCACGTTTAATGAAGTTTATTTAAATCACGTTTAATGAAGTTTATTTAAATGTTTTTAAGAAGTAGTTCAATCGGTTGAGATCACGTTTAGTGAAGTGAAGGTCATTAGTTCGAATATTCTCTCATCTCTTTTGTACGAACATGTAAAAATATATATATTTATATATATATAAAAATAGGATAAAGAAAAATGATACGGACTTAAAAGAAGATTAGGTTAAAAAAAAAAAAAAATTAAAATTCCAGAAAAGTCAATAAAGTAAGTCTTGGGAGTTTGGCCCAACACAGAGACAAATATTCCTTATATTTTACTTTATTTTAACCAATAGAAAATGCATCAGTCATTCAGAATCATCTGCATGAGTTAGGGTCAATGTACCCATGGATGGACCTTTTTACCCATAGGATAAAAAACACATCCCGTCTCTTGGGGCAAAAGATGTCCTTCTAGTTTAAGATGCACGAAAAAAACAAATCATCAAACTTAACAGTTTTCCCAGAATTATATATACATTAAAAATAAAATAAAATAAAATAAGGTTTTCCCATAAGAAAGGAAAAAGAAGATTAGGGATATAACAAGAAGATCCAGTTTCTTTGAGCCTTGATTTGTCTTCCCCCGGCCAGGCCCGGCTCAATAGTATAGGCAACTGAGGCAATTGCCTAGAGCCCCCAAGCAATAAGGCCTAATTTGTTTTTTAATAAGGTCCCAAAATTTTTTAAATAAGGCCCCCATTTTTTTTTTATAAAGCCCAAAATAATTTTTAATTTTATTTTAACTTAAGGCCTAATTTTTTTAAATAAAGCCTAAATATTTTTCCCATGAAAACTTAAGGCCTCTAAAATAAGGCACCAATATAATAAGCTCATAGTAAAATAAGACCAATTTATCCAAAAATAAAAAATAAAAATAATAAGCCCTTTTTTTTTTTTTTTGTCTTTTTCCCTCACACAAATCTAAAAAAATAAAAAGAGTCATTCTCTCTCTCTCCTCTGTCTAAGTGTCAGCAAAATCCATTTCTCCCATTTAAGCTCTCTCTCTCTCGTTTCTCCCCTTCCTCTTCTTCCTTTTTTTCTCTTCTTTTTTCCTCTCCGATACAGAATGCTTAGAAATCAGAATCCAATCCAATCTCTACCGTTGACAATGAAGATTCATTTATCATTAACATCCATGTCAATTTTTAGCTCAATCAGACCACAAACGCTCATCGATTGGATGTGTTTTGTTTGGTGAGTTTTGACAATTTTCAGCTCAATCCCTGCCGATTTCTGACAATTTTTTTGGTGAGTTTGTTTGAAACCAAGAACCTTAAACATATACCAACAAGATACATTAATATAAATTTGTTACTGTAAGAATTAGAAGTTACAGTAAGATACATTGAAAATTTTAAATATAATAATAATATTAAAAAAATTATTTAATTAATATTTAAATATTAAAAAAATAAGGCATTGCTTAGAAGTTTCGCCTAAGGCCCCGAAAAGCATTGAGCCGGCCCTGCCCCCGGCAGCACCACACCATCATCTCCGGCATCATCTCCTCCCACCACGGCCTCCGCGTCTCAGCCATCTCTGCATCTGGTGTTTCTAATTTTTGGATTTAGACATTTTATTTTGCTTTTATTTAAGCTGTTGTTTTATTGTATTTGTTGTGTTTTTATTTTTTCTCGTAATTTTTTGTTCATTGTGTCTCTTTTCTTGGCTAGATCCTTGATCTTGCCTTCTTTTCTATTTTTTATTGAGATTTTTCTCTCCTTTTGATGACTGATGGTCAGCCTTATTCTCCTTTTTCGACCACTGATGATCATATCGGCTCCCCTTTGGGGTTTTGTTCTGTTATGGAATATTGCTATTTATAACAGCCTCCTTTTGCCAATTTTTGTTTGCTTGATGGGTCAGGTCATTTATTTGACTAATTCCCGACTGTTATTAGGATTTCTCTGTCGATTTCGTTCATGTTCTTGTAATTTTCCTTTTTTTTCCTTCCCCCACTTTGAAAAACAAAACAAAACAAAATCCAGTAAATGCATGTATGGGTCGGGTCCTTGATTATGAATCTCCGGGCAGCGGAAGGGCGAGTCCAACTTCTTTATATTATGAAACAGCAACATATATTTGCTGCATCCACTCCACCTCACAAATTGGGCTTTTTTCTTGAACTTATTCATGGAACAAGGAGCGGCCCAACTACACCCTGGCCCATTGTGAGTGGTTTGACACCTCTAGGCTCTAGCAACTTCCTAGAAATGGGTTTTTTAGTTTTTTCTTTTCTTTGAATTTATGGAAGTACTTTTGTCTTGTTAAAAAAAAAAATAAAAAAATTAGGGCTATTTTTGTCTTTTTTGTTAACCTTTTTTATAGTACTTTGAAAGAACATTGTGGCAATCTAAAGTTTGAGGAGATAAAAACAGTGTACTAGATGATATTTTGAGGGTGTAAATGGACTTTTCACCCATTTAATTATTGGCCGAATCAAAATCAAACAATATCCATTATCCACTGGACAGTAATGAACCGACCACGCTAACACGTACATACTTGTAACTACAAATGGTTGATGGGTTGGCATTCATTCTTCTGAAAAGGATTGGGTTTGAAAAATTCGCACGCCAACAGTTAACCCACTCACCCACCCACCCCCAGCAAATATATGAAAATTGTTTTGGGTAATTACGTAATTTGTAAGTAATAGTGATATTTTACTACTAACAAGCTTTCAAAGTCGGAAAATGCTAAAAGTTCTACTGGTGTTCTCGTAGTTATATATGGATATTGATTTTTAAAAACCAACCAAGAGAAATAAGTGTCACTTATCACCTAGCATTTCCCTTCAAAGTCGATGATGGAAGAAATATAATTCTAATGGGGAATGCTATATGCTCCCCTAGTATTCTCTTCATTCTAAGTGAGTATTATTTTATAGGGGAAAATTCAGTTTAGCCCCCTGAAGTTTCAGTGAATTTTTAATTTGAACCCCAAAGTTTCAAAGTTGGCAGTTTACCCCCCGAAGTTTCAAAAAGTGGCAAAGTGAACCCCCCCGTTGACTTTTCCGTCAAATTAGACGGAAAATGATGAAAAGACATAAATGCCCTCAGGCTTTTTTAAAAAAAATTTCCGTTTAATTTGACGGAAAAATTAACAAAAGGTTCAATTTGTCACTTTTTGAAACTTCAGGGGGGTAAACTGTCACTTTTGAAACTTTGGGGTTCAAATTGAAAATCCCCTTAAACTTCAGGGGGCTAAACTGAATTTTCCCCTATTTTATAAAATAAAATAAAAAAATTGACCATTATTTTTCTCACCTCATTTTTAAAAAATAATATCCACTTAAGACAAAAAAACACACACACAAAAAAAAACCCAAGAGAGCAACTAGTTAAGTCAATGAAGGTGCAATTACTTTTTGGGTTTTTCAGCATTAAGATATAAGTTGGAGAGGCCCATTAAAAGAGAGGCCCATTATTTTAGCTAACAAGGAGTTGCAGAAGGTTTAAATTGCGATTATTTTAAAACTATATGGTACGTGCAGGATATTTGCAATTTAAACAAGTTTTTATTAATTAATCAGTTGACAAATAATTGCGGAGGGTCTTGATATTTGCAATGATCAAATAAGTATATATATAGAGATTATATTGTTGGGGAAAACTTTACTTATCACTTCTGATATTTCATCATATTTGCAATCATAAACTTAAACCGTAAAAAGTGTTAATTTAGTGTATCTATCTTTCAATTTTTTTTTTTTTTTTTTTTTCAACCATCCGTTAATTCCTAACACAAGAGTGTCAAAATTTCCAAAATATCCCTCCTTTTTTTAGAAAAGACAAAAAAAAAAAAAAAAGCTAGGATTTAGTTGTTGATTAGAATTTAACAGTATTTCCAAATATACCCACGCTAGAATCTTTGAAAAAAAAATTAATATATTTAAAAAAAAAAAATTTTAAAAAAAACTTATTTTCAAAAGTTTAATAGGATTTAATAGAAATTCCTAATGGATGGTTGAAATTGCAAAAAATTGAAGGATTGATGGACTAAATTGACACTAGGGCAATAAGTGAATTAAGTTTTCCCATATTGTTGGGATTGAAACTTGAAGGCACTAGAATTTATATATGTATATATATATATATGGAATTAACATCCGTTCACTTATTCAGTTGTTGATGATAGATTGGATGACATGTACTCACATTGATCATCATAACATTAACAATTTAACATACATGAAAGTGTCATGGAAGGAATTGGCAATGACTATGGTAGAGAATTAGGTAAGAGTACAATTTCTTGCTCGCATCGGTTGCATAAAAATATATGTGGAATTTCTTCATTATTTGGAATTCCAACGCACCGGGTATGCTGCAAAACTTCACATATATCGCATGATACCATTCGCTCCCCGTCATCCTCTTTGGCTCCACAAGCACAATCAATATTATTATTCGAATTTGGACCACATTCATATATTTGCCTATGCTCTTCGCTGCTCCCCTCAAACACAAGCTTGCGACCCACTTCAACCAACCCGAACACCAAATCTGTCCCCCTGGCATTCAGATTCAACACAGATTCCACAACAAGGCTTCTCAATCCCCAATATATTTCCCTAAAGTTGGCTTGGACTTCTCTCTTCAGTTCGTCAATGGTTGCATTGTTTTTCAACGTGACACACTCGTATGGCGGCATGGCTTTGTCTGATGCAGTAGTACCCTCTTCATCGTTGCTTCTTAGAAGAACAGTAGAGTAAAGGTTTAGCTTTCCCTGGAACCCCAATTCAACTTTCAAAGGCAACTCTCCACAGTACTCTTTGATAAGGTATTTGGAGTCTAGAATTATCCTGGCAGCCACCGGTACCGGTATAGATGACGATAAGATATTCCCAACTGGCTTTTGGTGGTCTTTGAGAATGCACTTGTACAAATTCAAAATGTCTTTCATCAATTGTGCCCTAGTGATCTTGTACCGTGCCTTAACTTTTGGATTGGTCACGACAAAACCCTCTTGATGATTACTAGGCAACACATGGGACACGTCTTCTAGACAATACTCAAGAACTTTTGTCACCGGATTTAAGCTCCGGCGAACCAAGTAGTTTCCCACAATGTGATTTCCCAATGATTTTAGAACAAAGTCTAGTAAACCTGTGTCACCAATGTAGGCACGAGCAGCATCCCTTACTTCCTGCCTGGAAACCCACCGGAATTCAGCTCTCTTGAGAGCTTCAATGATCACCCGCGTTGCCATTTCTACCCTCTTTGGCGACCATCTGCAAGTGGTTTCCACAAGGATTCCAGGGTTATAGGTCTCCAAGCCATTTTCCTTAGGAAGACGGGCCTTGAGCTCTAGCATGAAGTTGAAGAGGTCGCCGAGGTTGATCAAGGAGTGGTCTGACAAGGCTTGATATCTGGAGAAGATGATGGGGATGTCGTGGTTGGAATTAGCGCCTAGGTGGTGGATTAGTAGGCACAAGGGGATGCCTTGAACCGCTTCTATTGCCTTTTGGTGCATTGGTTGAGTGACGCAAAAGGTTCCACGCCCGAATCTGTAACCCCACCGGCTGAACCATGACTCACCGTATGCTACTCCGTGTAGTAGCCTTAATTCCATGCCTCTCTTCTGTGAAATATCATTCAAGCTCACATTCCTGCGAAATATAATTAATTAAGAAATGATGATGTAAAACAAAAAGAAAGGAGGGTAGCTAAGCTAACCTTGCTCTCAATCCGGTGCACAAACGATCCCAGAAATCCATAATATGGTGGCCAGCCAAGTCAGAACCCATTTCAACCCCATTAACACGCAGCAAATGGCCGAAGCCATTAGAATGAAAGACACCATGCATCAGATGGCCCTGCGATTCCACAAAATTTGACTTACCACCAATATTGGCTGGACCTGCCCCATTGCCTTTGCAGTTCAAATATGCAGCCCCGGCTGTATCCTTGGAAGGCAATACAAAGTGGTACTTCTTATTGCAAATCATATGGTGCCCCCAGCCTAGTGATCACCCATATAGAAATCCAGTTAATTGCACCAATATCATATTCAAGTAGATACTTTCAAGGATACTCAAGAGCTAACAGTATGTAATGGATTTAAAAAGATCAATTCATGTTAAAACATTTTCTCTTTTTGTGTAGTGACTTGTTGGGAATTGCTCCGGCCGTTAAGGTCCAGCCTGCTACTATTGCTATAGTTGATTGGAGTTTCCACTACTAGCATCCTCAAGCCGATCGGGCTCACGCCTCACTTTGATCACGTAAATCCCGATCACTCAGTAATTAATACAAAAGTGCAATATCTAGGATCGTGTCTCTCAAAAGTCAAGTAATCTCCGCATTGTATTCTAAATGCTATGATTTGCGGAGTACGAAAACCACATCAGTCCGAGTCACACTCGAATCATACACCCTATCCCACGATTCCAAGGTTCAAAGATCACCTCTCGTTGATACATGCCAACACCATATCTCTAATCCCTGATGTAGGGAGTACAAGGATCAACTTTTAATGCTGCATTCAATAACCGGCCTTTATATATACCATGCGCGGTAAAAGTAAAAGGACTTTTGGCCAAACTCTCTCATTCTCAACGCTTGCACTCTTGTGATTCTGTCATTATTCACTTAAGAGTGATAACTAATTTATGCATTGGAGCTATCTCTCTTTGGCCTGCTCTGGCAAACTCTTTTGCCTAATCTCTTTCTTTTTTCAGGTGCTTTTGCTTACGACACTAACAAAAAAAATTGTCACAAAATGACTCATATTTTCTTTCGATAGTCCTATAAGACTCTGTTTAACATGAATTTGTCCAATGTCACATACTTTCTTGGATTATCAAACTTATGTTATTTTAATGCCAAAGAATAGGCTAGTCTTAGGAGAATGACTAATCAAGAAACACACACACACACACACATATATATATACACACACGCACACATCAAGTCAATGTATAAGAATGCATGAACACGTACAAAAAGAATAAAAACATTACCTACGTATTGGCAGTGCTTGCACTGAGGATTGAGGGAAGCTTCAACAGGTTCTTCAATAACAAAGAGAAGGATTTGGACAGGAGGGTGGCGATGGAGTTCAAGCAGAAAAGACCAGCTGCTTGGCATTTCCCTGCATGAGCTACTACTACTCTCCAAATGCCCAAATTCAAGAAGGGCTTTCACATTTTCTCGAAAAGGCCCTACAAAGTCAACAGGGTAACCAGGCTCACCAAAGCTCTTGAATCTGAAAATCCTCTCTCCTTTTTTCCTTTTCTTGTTGCCAATCAGGTCCAGATGCGACATCATCTTGAATCTGATATATCGATGCCCTCAAAAGACAAGCATGATATATGTGAAGGAAAGATATATAATCTAAAGGAGTTATATGGGATAGGGGCATGAAGTACAAGTGTTATGACAAAAAGTTGTGTTCAAATATGTTAAGGAAATAAAACATCCTTTTTACATGTAGTGCAATGCTCACACACATGGTGCCTTGGAAATAATATTGGAGGAGACCCAAAAGAGCCCCCCTCAGCTTCTACGGCTTGCTGTGTGCATGATATGTTTCAAAAATAGACTCTGTTGCAAATCTATCGCGGCAGTGAATGCCATGACTGAGTAAATTACAAGTACCATGCATTTGATGTTGCATCTATCCCACCCATTCTTTCCTCCGGCAATTTCTATGGTCGGCTGGGAGATGTTGGCTTTTATCTTTAAGAGACAGAAACGCAATATTTCTTGGCCAACTACCTTTGTGAAAACATTATTTCTTTGTTTAATTAATTTGTTTGGTTTGTAAGGAGTTTTCTGCGTATATCTCCTTTTGAGACTTGATTGTATGTTGGTTGAATTGTTTTGAATAAAATAATATCTTATTTATATGCCAGGATAACTTATTGGCGTTAGAATTACATGCCAGGAAAGAACTTTCTTGACGTGTAAAGTCACACACTAGGAATAATTATTACGTTTAATAAAACTTTTATTATTCTTTTTCTAGGACAACAATTTATTCTAACATTTGAACAATTTCTATATACTCAATTTATTCATAACATAGCAATAACATTGTTTATGTTGACTATATTGTACATTTGGATCCCTTAATTTACATTAATTAATCATTTAACTTTGTCGCAATTTAATGTTTTGTGTTAGTTTTGGTATTTTATTGTTTTGTAGGTAGCTAAATGAAAATTGTGGCTAATTCCATTAATTATGGAGGCTTAAGACACTTCGGGGAGTAATGACAGCAAATTTGGATCGAGTGATGATTCACACCCGATGAGTCCAACTAAAAAGGCCATATCTAGAGTAGTAGAAATCAGATTGGAGCATTTTTGGCAGCGTTGGAAAGCTAACTCAAATATCTACAAAGTCATGCTTTACAAGAGTTTGCTAATTTCAAGTTTTACAAGGTCAAAAATGCGTCCGTGTGCTCGAGCGCACGTATAGTACAATCGAGCACACTCGGGAGGCTGTTTTGGACGGCCCATGTCTGACACGCGTCCAGCAGCGCTCAAACCCTAATTTAGGGTTATAAATACCATATTTTATCAAGGAAAATGTACAGAGGCGCGCCAAGGGCTCCGTTCTTTGTCGTTTTTGTGTTTTCTAGGCATTTTGTCTCTTTGAATTCGAATTATTTTGTAATTTTAATGAATTTAATTAGTTTCTTTATGATTCTTTTTGTCATGAGAAGCTAATTCTTTAATTAAAGTTGAAGATGAAACCTTACCATTGATTTGTTTTATATTTCTCATATATTTGTTTGTACAAATCCAACGTTTAGTGTAATGTATGTTCGTTTTAATTCAATTATGTGAGAATATTGTGATTGATTGTGCTCAAGTTGGATATTCATTGTGTTTCATCCGACGGATACATTGCATCTTTTGGTTTACTTTGGATATCCATTGTCTTTTGTGAAAAGCATGGATATATTAGATCTTTTAAACTAAATCAGATATATATTGTCTTTTGTTCAATAAATGGATTTATTGAATTTTTCAATATAAACAATAGAATATGCATAGGGTTTAATTGTTTATCGGATGTATGAACAATAACATGAGAATATATGCTTTAATTTGGTGAGGTGAATTTTGACACTTTAGTGCTTTTATCATTTGTTTTAAATCAATTTAGTTTAGTTTATATTTTTTACATGACACAGTTCGAAATTCGGAAATATGTTAAAATAGGATTAGTTTAGATATAAATCTATTTTCATAACACAATTCCCTGTGGATTCGACCTTGCACTTGCATACACTATATTACAAACGACTCGTGCACTTGCGAGTATCATTTAAAAGTCACAACAGCAGCAGTTTGCGACTGTTGGCTGTCAGCAGTGGTTGCTAGAGGACTTGGGCCAACTGGATGGAGTTGAGACTTGGATTAGAGCCTTATAGGATAGGCTAGATTGAGCTAGTTACATGGGCCATAATAATTATGGCTGAAACCTGTGGACTGTTGAATGGGTTGGTCTGGCCCAAATTGATGTGACTCGAGTCTAACCCGATGGACCAGAGTGACTACTTTGGACGGGGTTGGAAGCAATAGATGGGTTGGTTACGTGGGCCTAGTTGGCCGAACCCATGGATTGGTTGAAGAGGGTCTAACCCGTGTGATTGATTGGATGGGACCAATTTGGGTTGTGAAACCCAGTGGACCAAATTGGCTTGAGACTTCCTGGGTTTGGTTGAGGCTGAATTTATTGGGCCGGTTGGAAACCGGTTTTAAACCTGATGACCTGGTTAGAAATCGGGTTGGAGCGCGTGAAAGCACATTCAGAGGAGATATTAGGCGCATGAGGGTGTGTGGGAGGCTAATGGAATGCAGCAACAGCGGGTGGAGGCGGGTGGAATGGCCAACAACTTCTCTAAGAGGTGTGTGAGAGCGTGTGCAACGCCGAAATAGGCTAAAATTAATCCACCGATTTGGGGCTGAGAAACCACTTTTGGTTGTTGTTTTGGCTGAAAGGAGTCATGATAGCGACTCGTGAGGCTCATGGAGAAACTGTCAATGGCGCGTGGAGGAGCGTGCAGTGCTTGTTGGTGACGGGTCTTCCATAGATCGATATATCTGAACCTCGCAAGCTTGATCCTGGGATTATTTCTTCAGATTGCGCTGCGATGAAGGCATGGAATAGACTAATAGCCTAGGCGGAGAACTTTAGGTGGCATACAGACCAATGAAATACAGAGATCGCTAGAGAGAACGCCGAAAAACATCAAAGAAGTTATAGGCCACAAGAAAGTGTCTCTAAAATCATGTTAACTATATTGTTAAATATATTGGAGAGCAGAAGAAGGAGAAAGAGAAGAGAGAGAGCGGAAGTATATAATAAACTATATTGTATTGAGTAGTATGTTGATGTGATTACAGATGCCTCTATTTATAGAGAGGCTATGAATGATAAGCAAAACCTTAGACTATTTTTTTTTAAGGGGACATTATTATAGTCTTATTAATTAATGAAAGATTACGAGTATAAAGCTCTTATATCACAAAGCAAAAGCACTTAGAAAATCATAGCCGAATGCCCGAAACTACAAGGTTACAAGTCATAGATACATACATAAGAATCTGACATTCAATAACTATCTATAACATCAATATCCACTAACTCATGACTAATATTCAATTATAACAAAAAATCTATTTAAGACAGACTCAACTCAATGCATAGGTAGTTCATATTCCTCGGCCCTAGGAATAGAAAACCCAATACCGAAACTTATCCTCCTTAACTCGAAAGCTAGGAAATTGTTCATATCCACAACCAAGGGTGGACAATCCTTATTCAAACAAATTACAAAGAAATTGCAAAAACAAATTAAAATATAGAAAAAACACAAGACCAGCAGACAGCAACATCAGTGGAGATGAAGCAACAATTGCACGTGTGGAGCACGCACAGGAGAGTGAAGCTCCAACGTTAGCCCCTGTAGGCCACACACTGTCACGTGGTGACAGTGTTGTGATGGGGAGGGCGGCGACAAGTGGTAGAGAGGCTAGAGAAGGTAGGGGAGAGGGGCGTCGTTGGCCTGGCAAACCCGAAAGGATCAAATCTAGCTTAGATCAGACCGGATCTAAAACTCCCAAGGCGACCAGAACAAAGGAAAAGATGACGACCGAATGAGGCGGTGAGTCGACAAGGTGGAGGGAGTGGAGTGGATGTTGTTGAAACCGATGATTGAGACAAAAAAAATAGGAGACAAAATAGAAAAAACAAGTGCATAAAAGCAAAAGAAGGGGGAGGGGGGGAGGGATGGAAAAACTAGAGAGAGGTTGGAGGAGAAACCCTAGACTAATTAAGGTAGAGAATAAATCGTATAGAATAATATAAAATATTCTAATAGTTTATAATAATTATTAACTACTATAAAATTATAAAGTACAGAATTTAGTCATAAAAAGCTCATCGAGAATCTTGTCTAAATATCTATCGTGTATCAAACACTCATTAATATACTAGATTTTCACTCACAAACACTTTTTTTTTTTTTTTGGGTCTATTCAAAGTGGGGGAAAGGAAAAAGGAAAATTACAAGAACATAAATGAAAATTGACAGGAAAGTCCTAGTAATAGTTGGGAATGGGTCAAATAAATGACTCGGCTCATCAAACAAACCAAAACGGTCAAAAGAGGCTATTATAAATGGCAAAATTTTGTAAACATAATAAAACCTCAAAGGGTAGCCGACACGACCATCAGTGACCAGAAAAGAAGAACAAAGCCAACCATCAGTAGTTGGAAAGGAGAGGAACAACTTTGTCGAAAATAGAAAACAAGGCCAAATCAAGTATCTAGCCAAAACAAAAAAAGAAACATTGAGAACAGAAAATTACATTGAAAAATAAAAAGACAACAAAAATAGTAATGGGGTAGCAGAACAGCTAGAGGAGGCCACATCCTAGACCGTGAGGGCAACGCACCAGCAGAGGTTGCTGATGGAGTGTAGGGGAGGGACGAAAGCAGCCGAAGACTATGAGGAGGGGCAGCGGCAAGCGTAGCGCAGGGCAATCCATGCGTCGGCGCGTGTGATCGACGTGCCCGCGAGTAATGTCTACTCTCTGGCGCACGGTGGTCGGACAAAGACATTGTCGATGGCGCCTGGAAGCCCAGGATGAAGGTGGAGGGGTGCGTTTGTGGGGAAAGCTTCATGAAAAAGACAAATCTAATTTTGAAAAAATCAAAACCAAAATCTTGAGAAAGGTGGCGGATTTGGGGCTGTGGATGACGGAGGTAGGCTAAAACCGAGCGACGAGCGGTGGAGGATGGGCTGATGGAGCTGTTGAGCAAAGATAAAACCTACGAAGAGGCGAATAAAACCTTAAAGTGGCGAATATGACCTCTGTAGAAGAGGGAAGAGCAAAGAGAAAGGGGAAAATAGAGGAGGAGGGAGCCGTAACTCCCTCCACCTTAGGCTGCCGGATACTCAAGGGAAAGTTTCAAGAAGAGAGAGAAAAGGGTGGCGTGCAACTGAGAAAAGGTGTTTATACTTACAAACACCTAAGATGCACACATTGATTGCCGTTCATTAACTTTTTGAAAATTCGATGAACGAAGGAAATTTTAACCAAAATTTTCCTTTGAGTTTTATCCTTCAAATAAAAATTTTTGCTTGATTACTATTCAATTCGTTCGAATGATTTTAAGTTTGATCAAACGAACTTGCATTTTGCAATCAACGTTGCACCCCTACGTAGCTAACATCACAAGTTGAGTGACACGTGGGGATTTGATTTTCATTTGATCAAGATTGAACGAGTTTGTGTTTATGTAATTCGTTGCATGTTTCTTCTAATTGACACGTGGAGATGCTTTGTTCATTCGATCAAACTTATTTTCAGTCAAACGAAGTATTGTTTCTTCCCGACACGTGAAAGATTTTGTTTTTGTTCGAGACTAGTCTTGGGCTTGACTGATGGGCCTCATCCTCATCTTTGACCTTCTTTATTTTGATAGGCTATTGGGCTCTTTGACAGACAAACTCTTTTACATGCAAAAAGGATTTGACATAATTTGGGCCTGAAGGGCCTTCAGATAAATGGGCCTGATGGCCCAACAAGGTTGGTACACCAAGCATAATTTATGTTATTACTTAAAAAGGTGGAATAAAACAAAACAAAAAAAATAAAAAAAAAATAAAAGGATGTATATTTTTATGGCAATAAAATATTTAATCCATATTTTACCATATGAATATTGTTTACCAACATGTACGGACATGTAAACAAAAAATGAAAGTAGTTAAGATAGCATCCATCAATGTAGAATTGTGTGATGTGCATGATAAAATAATAATAATAATAATAATCATTTCATTTGCAACCAAATAAATAGTAAGAGTTATAATAGGAAGTAGGAAAGCATATTGTTTTATGTGGAGTTTATATTAGTTTATAATATCCGGGGTTGATGACTTTATAAGCTTACTTCCCTTATTTGTCCACATCCCAAGGAGACAAAGTGCATTGTTAATTATGTATTAATTAAATAAATAAATGAGTTGTAAACTACAATTAGGAAATAAAACCTTTTACTCTTTTTTAAGAAAGGAATAATAAAAAAAAAAAAAAAAATTAAAAAAACAAAGTGGGTGGGGGGGGGGTGGGGGAGTGCGGTCTCCAGATCGAACAAAAAGAAGATAAGAATTCTTACAAAAAAATAAAAGAAAAAAAGAAAAAGGAAAAGAAAAGGATAAGAATTAGGATTTTGTTGTCACATGGCAAAAGGCAAAAGCCCACCTCACCCCTCTTTACCCACTTCAACATGGGAATATAAGATTTGATTTTTCCTTATATTTTATAGTGACAACCATATATGCTGATAGATACACAATTTTAGCTCTCTCTCTCTCTCTCTCTCTCTCTCTCTCTCATATTTCCAGGAGGTTTCTCTCTCCTCTCTCCCCCATCTCTTTCTCTTTCTCTTTTCATTTCTCTCTCCTCTCTCCTCTCTCTCTCTCTCTCTCTCTCTCCAGAAGGGGCAAAACCCTAAAGAGCCGTTTACACCCACCCAAGTAAGTTTTATCTCTCCTCTCTCCTCTCTCTCTCTCTCTCTCTCTCCCTCTCCCTCTCTCTCTCTCCAAGTTTTGAATATATGGGTCCTTGTACTATTGAACCTGTCATTTGCATCCTTATTTTTTTTTTCTAACATATATATATGCTTGAAGGCTATGTTGTGAATATGAATCTGTGATTTGATTTAGGATTTTTAAGTCTCAGATTCGATCTTCCGAAATTTCTTAAATTATTTAGAAATGGAAATTAGAGATCTGCACTATGTGTTTTTACATGGGTCTAGTTTGGATGCTGAGAAAATGTGGGAAATGGAATTTATTTGGATGTTAAAATTTCTATTTTTTGTCGATGGGATACTCGAATTTCCACTTTTGGGATCTGGGAAAATGGAAGGCTTATCTCAACGGAGCCGGATTTCAGGATCTGGGTCGGTTGAGTTGAGATCTTCATTTCTTATGGATATGGTCAAAGCAAAAGAGGAAAAGAAATGATGGAAACAGTTTTCGTGTTCTTTTCCTTCGTTTTCTCAGCAGCCAAACGCGGGCTTAATCTTCTTATTTAATGTGAAGATCTATTTGATGCTCCCTTTTTTGGTACTATTTTAAATGTTTATTGTGCCTGATGATCAATCAGATTTATGTAATAGAATCCAGGATGTGTTTGTTTCCATTTTTGTTTTGGTTTTTTGTTGTTGTTGTTGTTGTTGTTGTGTTTCTATTAATGTGGTTGTCGATGGCCCCTGTAGTCTCTGTTCAAATGTTGTTAATGGGTCAGTTGCAAACGTAGCAAGGATTGAATCTTGGTTTCTGTTTTGGCTCCATCTTTGTAGTTGTCATGGATGATGACGCATTGAACATGCGCAATTGGGGTTACTATGAGCCGTCCTTCAAAGGGCATCTTAGCCTGCAGCTCGTGTCAACCATAGGTGACCGTGATACCAAACATTTTCTGCCTGGGCGTGATCCGAACAGCATTATGGTTAACCCGGCGAATGGAACCTTTCATCCTCGGGATTGTGTTGTTTCGGAAGCACCTGGCCCTATGAATTATCTGAGGGACAGTTGGCCAAACGAGAGAGATAAGTTTCTGAATATGTTACCTCCCAATCCTAATTATGCCATTCTCCCAGAAACTTCCGGAGCTCACTCCTTACAAACTTCGGGAGCTCACTCCTTACAGATTTTACAACCACCTGAACCGTTGAGGGATGAGAGGGTTGGTAGAATTGAAGAGCAGCAGCCTGTTAAAAATGAGGGCAGTCAAATGAAGAAAAGGCAGAATGGGGGTGCCCCAAAAACCCCAAAAGCAAAAAAGCCCAGGAAGCCTAGAGATAATAACAATTCTTCAGTCCAACGCGTGAAGCCAGCGAAGAAGAATATGGATGTTGTCATAAATGGGATTGATATGGACATCTCGGGTATACCTATTCCAGTTTGCTCGTGTACTGGAACTCCTCAACAATGTTATCGATGGGGGTGTGGTGGTTGGCAGTCGGCTTGTTGCACCACAAACGTGTCAGTGTATCCTTTGCCAATGAGTACCAAAAGGCGGGGTGCAAGAATAGCTGGACGGAAAATGAGCCAGGGTGCATTTAAGAAGGTCTTGGAAAAACTTGCAGCTGAAGGTTATAATTTTGCTAACCCAATTGATTTGAGGACTCAATGGGCAAGACATGGTACCAACAAGTTCGTCACTATCAGGTAGAGTTACATGGTTGGTACTTGTTGGATGGGTTACACATTGCATTTGGTCTGTTTCATCTGTATATATATCTGTGGCCTTTTGCAGAGTTCAGTCGATTACTTTGTAGTCCATGAATTTTCAGTCACGATACTTGTTCTCATAATTTGGACATCTGGGTTTCTTTTCTTTTTATTTTAAACCTTTTTCTTCGGCGCAAGTGATAAAGGCAACCAGTGACTTCTGGCCACCAGGATTTATGTCAAGAGTTGTCATTTGTTGGACAGTTATTTTTGGATAATATCCTTTCAGCTTTTAATTTAATTTTGTTGAAGATTAGGAGTTAAATGCTTTTTTCTTCATTTGTCTTCACAATGACATTCTATTATACTTGTTTCCTCACTCTTTTGTGCAATTAACTGTTGTAGTTGGAATGTGTGATTTTGGTTTAATGTTGCACATCTATTGTTATTGATGCCTAATTGCATAAGCATGTGATTACCACTCCTAAAAATTGTAATGTCATTTATTATGTCCCAAAGTGGATCTTAGTTTCTTTCTTTCGTTTTTTAATTTTTTGCTAAGTTTCCCCCAAATCCTCGGTGGGATTAGAGCCATTAGATTATATACTTCAATTCTTTGTTTCTTCTTTGTTTCTTCTCAACTGCAAGAAATGGAAGTTATGGTCCAGAGTGTGAAATTCATACTTTTTCCCTCCTTAATCCTAGTATTGATCATATTGATTTTGAATAATTACAATGGTGTAGTCTGAATACATTGACAGGAGCATTTTGCTTTGATGCTCTACTTGTGTAGTGTCTCAGACATGAAAGGTCCTGATGGGCTAGGTCCTGATGGGCTAGGTTGTTATGTATGAGTTTTTCTGTATGTCTTGGAATTGGGTGCATGGAGACTTACGATGCTTTAGATTTAATATAATCCTTGTTGGACAACAATATATGATTCTCTCTCAAGCTATGAAGTAAAAACTGTAATTGCATCTATAGAAGCATGTATATAAGTAGATATCCTATGCCAATAAGTGTATCTGTCATTGTTGGCGCGTTGATATTGATGAGCCATTCAACAAGACAAGATGAGAAGAAAAGTTTTTATTTTCAATGGAGTATTCCCTTTAGTATATTTAATCTTTTTGAGTATGCTGCAAAACTCCATTATCTAATGTAGTAATGTGCATTGGTTCATTATTTTGCATTCGTGTGACCTCTGTAGCAAAGAAATAAAGAAATAACCAAAACAATAGTGTNCATACTTTTTCCCTCCTTAATCCTAGTATTGATCATGTTGATTTTGAATAATTACAATGGTGTAGCCTGAATGCATTGACAGGAGCATTATGCTTTGATGGTCTACTTGTGTAGTGTCTCAGACATGAGAGGTCCTTATGGGCTAGGTTGTTATGCATGAGCTTTTCTGTATGTCTTGGAATTCGGTGCATGGAGACTTACGATGCTTTAGATTTAATATAATCCTTGTTGGACAACAATATATGATTCTCTCTCAAGCTATGAAGTAAAAACTGTAATTGCATCTATAGAAGCATGTATATAAGTAGATATCCTATGCCAATAAGTGTATCTGTCATTGTTGGCGCGTTGATATTGATGAGCCATTCAACAAGACAAGATGAGAAGAAAAGTTTTTATTTTCAATGGAGTATTCCCTTTAGTATATTTAATCTTTTTGAGTATGCTGCAAAACTCCATTATCTAATGTAGTAATGTGCATTGGTTCATTATTTTGCATTCGTGTGACCTCTGTAGCAAAGAAATAAAGAAATAACCAAAACAATAGTGTATGTCAACCCCTCACAGTGTCTCATCTCCCCATTTTACCACAATTAGGAGTTCTGAAAAAATTTAATATTATGATGTGTGCTTTACACGGACGTTAGTTTGTTGACAAATTAATTAAATAAATTTGACATGGAATCTTTATAACATAAATGTTTTCAAATCTTTGAAAATGACAATTAATGAGGTGAAACATGGTTTCCATTGTGGCCCATATCTGCGCGTAGAAAAAGATGTTGCTTATGGAACTTAGCTTAGAAGATGATGCTTGGCATATCTTTTGATTTTTACCTCGATCCCAAATCTGTCATGGCCTGCTTCAAGTAATGGCTACGAAAGAATGTTAAGAAAACTTATTCAACTCTTTAGGAAAACTTGTGTGATGTTTTTCAATCACAAAGCATAATATTTAACTATGCCCTGGGTAGAGCCGCATTATTAGGTGGCATAATAATGCTAATGAGTTGGATGCATGGTGCTCTAACCGGCACTCAAGTTGTTTACTTAATGAGGTGCTTCTGTGTAAACCTTGAAGGTGATCTTAGTATGACATTTTAGAACTTTTTGTTTGTCACAATATGGTAACTTTCCTTGATTGTTCTACTACGAACGGCTTCATAATTCAATCAATCAAAAATTCTCTCCATCAATAGTAAAGAAATTGAAAATCTCTTCTAAAAATCTATTTTATGAATGGTTTGAATGCTCATCGTGAAGGTTTGCGTTGGGAGAAATTTGTTTTAGCCAATTGATATCTTGATTGAGTGTTGCTGAAGCCCATATAGGATCTTAATCGTTTTTTTTTTATGGGGTTCTGGTTTTTGTTTCATTCTTTTTTTGTCATATTGCTTGAGGATCTATAGGTGAAGTAGCCTTTAGTTAGATGAAATGAGGGAAGTGTACATTTTAGTAGCTTATTTGATGTCGTTTGTACAATTTTGAGCTACCAACCTTGAGGAAGATGGGTCATTGGAATGCTGGAACACTACGGATTTGTTCTTTCTTGTTTAATCTTTGTTCCATTGGTAAGGTTCATTAAAAATATACTATTTGTGGATGTTATGGAAGTACATAGTTAATGGGTAAAGAATTGCTTGGACTTATTGGTTATGCATAGAGAAGCAAGAGAGACAAATGAGGTTTTCATATGTAGGATTTGAGAATAGTACTCGTTGGTTATTGGTTAGTTTCTTACTAGATATACAAAAATAGGTCATTTGAAACTTGGTGTTCAGTGTGAATTGCTCGTTTCTTTGTAGCCTTTCTTGTTATTTTTAAGCCAAGAAATGATAGAGAATGCAGGATAATGGGTGACAATTTCTCAGTTGGGGGTGGGGTGGTCCTACACTCCTACTCCTACTGCTATGTTTTTTTAAACGCCAACAAACTGTTATCGTCAATTGTAACCATCGCCGACAAAATTGTTACCGGCGTTTGTAAGCAATGCTATTGCTGTTGCTGGCTAAAAAACCCATGACTTTCAGCGTCGTCTTTTGCAAATGCTGGGGAAATCCTTATCGATGTTTTCAAAAATGTATTGTCGGCATTATTGAACACCTTCCTAATGCGACACCAAATTGTCGGAACAATTATCTTTCGACACCATCTATCCCAATGTTTAAAAGAAGCGTTGATAAAAAATAAAAAATAAATAAATAAATAAAAAAGGTTCCAGTATTTTCTTCAAATTGCTTGAAAATATTTTTTTTTTTGAAAAAATAATAAAAAAAAATCTCACACACGACCGTTTGCAATATAGCCTCATAATATTCAAAAAGGTAATAAAGTAGCTCCTAAAAACTATCAAAATGTATAGAAAAGACCACTTATTTTTTATATTCTTATAATACATCTATTCTTTTAACAAATAAAATAATTGTAAAAAAAACTAAACAATTTTTTAAAAATACAAAAAAACCAATGGGCTAATAATACCACAAAAAAAAAAGAAAAAGAGTTTTTTGGAATAAATAATTTATTCATCCATTGATTTTTTGTATTTTTAAAAATTGTTTGGTTTTTTTTTTTACAATTATTTTATTTGTTAAAATAATAGGGATATTATACGAATATAAAAAAGTAGCATTTTTTTTTTTATATATATTTTGATAGTTTGAAAGGCTACTTTATTATTTTTTGAACATTGAAAAGCTATATTGCAAACGGCTAATAGTTTGAAGAGTTTTTTTTTTTTATATTTTTTCTTTCTTTAATTTTTTTTTTAGTTAAAAAAATAGGTGCAGACGGGGAGGCGTTGCGGAACTACCCTCTCAAGATGGAGGGTGTGGTTTGGATATCCTTAAAGAAGTTGAGTCGCGTTTCAGCTGCCACCTTATTTTAATTTTATTGGTTTTATTTTTTTATATATATAATTTGAATATTTCAAATAAATAAATTAGTACGTGCGTGTTACTTGTGCAAGTTTCCATTTATTTTAAGGGTTTTTTTTTTTTTTTTTACATGTTGGCACAAAGGAAGAGAAAATGGAGGATTCGAACTAATGACATTTACTTTGTGAGATGTGATTCCTGCAAATTAAACTATCCATTAAGGACATCTTTGCAAAAGGTTAGTTTGAGGAGTTACACTTAGTTTAGTCTCTCCTACCAAAATAGGCACAACACGACAAGAGTTTTCCCACAAAATAGAACATAAAAAAGAAGCTAAAAAAACCTGACGTCTCACTGGAGAAATTAAAGAGTAATCGCAACTCATAAAACTCACAAACTGAATGATACGAACTTATATACATAACTTAAGATTAGATTTTACCCATGTGAGACACAAGGATTGTAACATATCACAACGCTTTTGCAACCAATGTCCATAGTGGCTCACTCTATTGAAATTGACTCAATAGTAGCATTTTCTCTTTTGGTAGCTCCATTCACCTATCAGTATTTTAATATAGCTCATAGATCGCTCATTTCATGACTCAAACTCATGACATAGTGTTTTGATTTTAATACCAAATAATACAAACTTTGGATAGAATTCACCATTGAAAATCGAATTGCAAGAAGAGTGTCGAAGAACTTATATACACATAGTTAAGATTATTCTTAACACACATAAGCCGCATGGATCATAATACTGAAACCGAAGATACTTCTCATTGTCTGGACTTTTCTTGTGACATGGAAAATAGAAAGACAATAAACATAAATGGCTCTTACAACATTTTAAAAGATTTTATAGCATGCTCTAATGTCATGAAAATTTAACAACTAAGAATGTCACATACATATATATATAGGGAAACTTTTGACAAAATTATTCTCCAGGAAAATGAAAATTTTATCAAATATTAATAGAAGCTCTTAGGATTTGGAAGGGAAAGCAAATATCTCATTGTTCCAACTTCTAGAAACTAATTAAATCTGGAACAACTTGATTAGAAGCAAGAACAAGAGGAAATCCAGTTAAAGTAGTTGTATAAGGGTCTTCTCTTGCAGTAATACTTCTAATACCAGACGAATTCCCTGCCCCATTAGCCTTCAAATCCTCCTCAAAAACTTCCCATTTCTCAGTAATTATTGTTTCCAAAACACTCTTCGATTCCCTTCCTTCAACAATGGCTCCACTTTCTTTCAACACAATGGCTCTGTCCTCCGGATGGATGCCATTGCTGTCCAAGCTCTTCCCATTGAATTCCCCATTGATTATTTGCTCGAGATCTCTGATATCTTCGTCTGGGATGTGCTCAATGATTGGGAATTCCGACGCGTTAATAACGCCGATGTCCCTGCAAAAATCGAAATACATATTGAGTTCTTCACCTTGCACTCTTGCCTTTTGGAGAACTATGAGCGCCATTTCTGCCTCATCCTTCACACCAACCTCGTACACCTGCAACAGAGCCTGTGCGATCCCACTGCAAATTTTGCTGTAAACCTCGAAAATCTCTACTACTACACATTCCATGGCTTCAAGAATAAGAGTGACGATCATGTCCTCAGTCTGTGGCTTGATTTGAAGCAGCACGTCAAGCAAAGACTGCCATTTTTGTAACCTCGTGAGCTCCTCTGTAAACGGTTCCTCGGTCAGTCCGATACGTCCTTTCAGCAGCTTCATCTCCGACCCCAAGAAGGCAGATTTCTGGTCTAGAAACAGAAAATAAGCCCGAATGAAAACATTGTATCCCCATGTCTTGCCCATTTTGGAGTGGCCATCGCTGAAATTTGAAAGATCAAATGGCAGCCTGCCAATCATTTGAACGGCCGGGGTTTTACAATGGAAAACGCCATGCATGAGCATCAAACCCTTTAAAGCCACAACCCAGCTACGGGTCTTTTCCATTCGCATCGACAGCGCCCTCATCAAAGGTTTCAAGTAAATGGCAGAGGTGCGCACCCATTGAAAGACCCTCTGAGCGTTCTTGTAATCGACGAAGGATTCGTCGTGGCTGGTGGCCTTGATGACCAACGCCTCGAGATCCGGGTTCCGGTACGGAGTCCTCCGAGATATGCTGGCCATCCATATACTGTTCCTGTCTTTAAGAGCCCCGGCCGCCCTTTTCCATAGCCTCATTTTCCTCCTTCTATTGGCGCCGGCAGTTCTTGACTCCAAAGCTACTTTCCCTTATTTAGCTTTCTCTTGCGCGCATCTTCCCCTGTTTTTTTTTTTTTTTGGTTTGCAACATGTTGATGACAGGCTGAGATTGAACGTGCAGAAATTAGTAATAAAATCCAAAACAGAAGGGACTTGTTTAATTGTGCCGGCCAAAATAAGCGTTCAACGTGTGTTTTATTTTGGGATGAATCTGGTTCTGGTACCTTCATTCTTGATTAGTTTCGGACATTGTCAATGATCGTTACGATGTCTCGCGGTTGACGCGTTTTTGTTTTGGGGACAGGGTGGCTTCCGAGATTTTTGTTTTTCGGCTACCAGAGTTCTTGTGTACTTAAAAAAATGAAATGACTTTTTTTTTTTTTTGGACATGTCTACACAAGGGAAGAGGGAGAGGGAATTCAAACTTGTGACATCCGCTTCATTAGGCATGGTCTATAGCCGATTGAGCTACCCCTTGAGGATAAAAAAAATTAAATAACTTTTAAAACTATAATTTAATCAAAATTTAAGAATAATTAATTACAAGTTCAATAATAATTTTAAAAGGCTGGGACCACGCCTCATGAAGCGAAGGTCACTAAATCGAATCTCCCATCCACCCTCTTGTGTGGACATGTCAAAAAAAAAAAAAAGGCCATATCATCCTTGCAAAAACTCAAGATCGAATAATATAAGAGTTATTTCTAGCATTACTATTCCGATATATTATCATAATGTTTGATGATGCATTTTTATTTTCTACCTTTTTTGGGGGGGGGGGAGGATTTCCGGACATATTAAAACAGACCAAAAAAAAAATGAAAAGAAAAATAAGACGAGGAAGAAGGACCATGACATTTTGTTCACGTAAATTTAAGGCTCCGTTTACTTCGACGTAAAATGGTTTCCGTTGGAAAATATTTTCAGAGAAATCATTTTCCCTGAAAATGTTTTCTTCCGAAAACATTTTACGGTGTTTACCGCGCGTACGGAAAATCACAAAATTTATATATATATTCATTAAATCATATTAAACTTTAAATTTACGGGTAAGTCCCGAGACTTGCCCGGGATTCGTCGAGACTTGACCAGGACCTATCTGAAACTTTATTGGGACCAGCCCGAGACATGACCGACAGCTGCCCAGGCACCAGGGACTTGCTCAGCACTTGACCTGGACCAGCCCAGGACTTTATTGGGACCTGTTTGAGACCTGCCTGGGACTTGACCAGGACCTGGCTGGGACTTGTCCAGGACCTGGCTGGGACTCGCCCAGGAGTTGACTAGGACCCACCCGGGACCTGCTCGGGACTTGACCGGTACCTGCCTGGGACTTGATCGGGACCCGCCCGGGACTTGACCGGGACCTGCCCGGGACTTGTTCGGGACCCGCTCAGGACTCGTTTGGGACCTGCTCGGGACTTGATCGAAACCCGCCCGGGACTTGACCGAGACTTGTCCGGGACCTGCCCGGGACTTGTCTAGGACCCGCCCGGAACCTGCCCGGGACTTGTTCGGGACGTGCGCGGGACTTGTCAGGGACCCGCCCAGGACTTGACAAAGACTTGTCAGGGACCCGCCCGGTACTTGTTCGGGACCTGCCCGGGACCCGCCCGGGACTTGACCGGGACCCGCCAGAGACTTGTTCGGGAACTGCCCGGGACTTGACTGGGACTTGTTCGAGACCTGCCCGGGACNAAAGATCAAATGGCAGCCTGCCAATCATTTGAACGGCCGGGGTTTTACAATGGAAAACGCCATGCATGAGCATCAAACCCTTTAAAGCCACAACCCAGCTACGGGTCTTTTCCATTCGCATCGACAGCGCCCTCATCAAAGGTTTCAAGTAAATGGCAGAGGTGCGCACCCATTGAAAGACCCTCTGAGCGTTCTTGTAATCGACGAAGGATTCGTCGTGGCTGGTGGCCTTGATGACCAACGCCTCGAGATCCGGGTTCCGGTACGGAGTCCTCCGAGATATGCTGGCCATCCATATACTGTTCCTGTCTTTAAGAGCCCCGGCCGCCCTTTTCCATAGCCTCATTTTCCTCCTTCTATTGGCGCCGGCAGTTCTTGACTCCAAAGCTACTTTCCCTTATTTAGCTTTCTCTTGCGCGCATCTTCCCCTGTTTTTTTTTTTTTTTGGTTTGCAACATGTTGATGACAGGCTGAGATTGAACGTGCAGAAATTAGTAATAAAATCCAAAACAGAAGGGACTTGTTTAATTGTGCCGGCCAAAATAAGCGTTCAACGTGTGTTTTATTTTGGGATGAATCTGGTTCTGGTACCTTCATTCTTGATTAGTTTCGGACATTGTCAATGATCGTTACGATGTCTCGCGGTTGACGCGTTTTTGTTTTGGGGACAGGGTGGCTTCTGAGATTTTTGTTTTTCGGCTACCAGAGTTCTTGTGTACTTAAAAAAATGAAATGACTTTTTTTTTTTTTGGACATGTCTACACAAGGGAAGAGGGAGAGGGAATTCAAACTTGTGACATCCGCTTCATTAGGCGTGGTCTACAGCCGATTGAGCTACCCCTTGAGGATAAAAAAAATTAAATGACTTTTAAAACTATAATTTAATCAAAATTTAAGAATAATTAATTACAAGTCCAATAATAATTTTAAAAGGCTGGGACCACGCCTCATGAAGCGAAGGTCACTAAATCGAATCCCCCATCCACCCTCTTGTGTGGACATGTCAAAAAAAAAAAAAAAGGCCATATCATCCTTGAAAAAACTCAAGATCGAATAATATAAGAGTTATTTCTAGCATTACTATTCCGATATATTATCATAATGTTTGATGATGCATTTTTATTTTCTACCTTTTTTGGGGGACAGACCAAAAAAAAAAAATGAAAAGAAAAATAAGACGAGGAAGAAGGACCATGACGTTTTGTTCAGGCAAATTTAAGTGTAAAAGCGCTGGTGAATTTGCCTTAAGATTGTGTGCACCTTCTAGAGTAATTTTAGAATTCTCTCTTGTGTCATTCTTGTATCTCTCCAAGAATGATGTGACTCTTAAAATTATCATTTGATCAAAATTCTATAATAATCAATCACAAGTCCAATGGTGATTTAAGAGTCACATTATTCTTGGAGTGATACAAGGACTTGTAGCATTACTCCACCTTCTAAGAGCATATTCAAAATATATTTTATCGAGTTTAGCTGACGGGTTTTAAAATGTTTCATGCATCATTATTTATTTTTTTATATTATTTAAGTATTTTTTTTCTTACTTTATTATTATATTTTTTTAAGGATTGTATTTCTTTCTTTATTTTTAGGACTGTCAATTTTTTTTAACGCAATGATTTTTCAATGGTTATTATTTTTCAAACGGACATTTTTCTGAAAATTATTATAAACAAATTTTGGAATAACTGTAATTTATAATGGTCATATTTTTCAACATTTGTGGAAACTTGTATTTTTAAATTTCATATGATCCCATTATGTTATGTTACATTTTGTTGTAATTAAACTTTATGTTTTCTTGTGGTTGGAAAAGCATTAGATGTTGAAATGTTTGTGGAAAGGATTTATCTAACACCACTTATTTTATTGCATTTATGTCTAACAGAAATCCAAACATAAATACAATAGGAAAGAATACACTTGTCCCACTAAAAGTTTTATCACATTTTCAATTTGGCCTCTGATATTTAAAAATTGGCAATGTATCTCAACATAATATAAAAAATTTGCAATGTAGCCACTTTGTTAGCCATTTTCGTCAAATTTGACCAGAAGTAACTCTCGTGTGTCGTGTGCCACATATGCGTTTTTTGGTTTAAACTTTCCAAAATCGCCCCATATTTTTGGAGAGAATTCCAAAATGATCCTAATTTAATAAATCAACATTAAAAAACAAAATATAATTTGGAAGTGATCATAACTAACTCCTTTGGCCATTTGGGGGTGGCAGGCTACCTCTAGTTGGCCCATCTAGTCGAATTGGGGTTGGCTTGCTACGCCCACGATTCATGGGGTGGTTCGGCCACCCCCAAAGTTTTAAATGAGTGGTTCCAAACCACCCCCATGACCCATGGACGAGCCATGAGGGTGGTTTTAGCCACACCATGGGCTGTAAGGGTGGCGAGTCACCCTAAATCCAGCTAGATGGGCCAAAGGGAGTGACTGGCTACCTTTAATTTTTTGTTTTGTTTTATTTTGTTTCAAAAATATACGGAGAATTAAGTCTTTTCGATAATTTCGATGAGAGAAAACAGATAGGTCATGTAGTGAATTTGTCAAGTAGATTATCAATCCAAAATGTATATTTCCCAAAATAAAAGACAATAAGCAACGGACAGAAAAAAGAAATCCAGTTGATGTTGGCCCAAACAGCCAACACACCATTACAATCGGCCAAAACTCCAAGATTTCCACAACAAACACAAAAGCATAAAATGAAGCAAAACCCAACGACCCAAAAAACCAAATAACTCTCTTGTTGATTCTGTCTCAGTTCTGTGACTCGGTCTTGTTTGGCTGACAATGAGCTACAACGGAAATGGGAAGGGAGGTGGATTTCAAAGAAGAAGGGGAAACAGGGGACCTAACCGAATACCCATTGCTTTCTGCTATTCGGGCCAACCCACCCATACCCATAATATTTCGGTTAACCCACCCTGCCCACACACCTTAAAAAGGCTAAAATCCATACCCATTCTCTCTCTCGGCCTCGTCTGGTGAAGAACGAAATGGGGTCCATGGGGAGGGGATTTTTGCTCGCATCCATACCAGAGAAGAGAGAAAGAAAACGAGAGAGAGAGTGAAAAGTTTACCTTGAGGCGGAGAGGCAGACTTCAGCTACTAATGAGAGAGAGAGAGAGAGAGAGGCGGGAAGCAGAGAAAATATGGTGGGAAACGAGAAGATGCATGGAAAATATTAGAGAAAAAGAGAAATAATGAAAATAATAATAATAATACTAAAAAGATGGATCCGTGAATAGTGTAACACCACATGAATGGAGCAAAAATAGGTTTTGCATTTTGGATGCCTAATTTGATCGGTGAGACTTTTAATCATTTGGTTAAAGTTCGTTTGAGATTGCATTTGAAAAATAGAGTTTTTAAGGATTTTTTTTTTTTTAATAGAGTTTTTAAGTTAAAAAGTGTTTTTGAAAAAAAGTTTCATTTTTTTAACTTTAATCAAAAATGTGTTTTCGCCATTTTTAGACTTTTTAGACTCTTAAAAGCGCTTTTAATTTTTTTTTTCGGGTGCAATTGGGAGTGCGTTTTAAAAAAAATAATCTGCGATTTTAAACCAAATCGCAATTTTAGAGTGTTTGGGATTGCGATTTGGAAATCGCAAATTTTAAAATCATGGAAAAATCTACGATTTCCATAAGTTGATTAGAGGATACTTATTCAAAAAAGTGCGAATTTAAAACAAAATCACGATTTCTATTAAAAAGATATTTGGCTCAATAGTTACCTATTTTGTGCAGGAATTTAAAAAAATACCAAGAATACCCACTTAAAACATATAAACCCTTTTTGTCTCTTTTCTCTTCTTCCTTTCTCCGTTGTTATTCATCATTTCTCCGCTTGTGCCTTTTTATATATGTGTTTATGTTCTTCGACCGATTTTTATAGAGTAATAAGCGTTTGTAATTTTTTTCTCAAAATTTTATTTAGATTACCGTACAAGTACAATGTTAACAGTTAAATTTGAAAAACATTATTAATTTAATTTGATGGATTGTTCTTCTATTTTTTATTATATGTCTGTTTGGAATATATTTTAAGAAAAAAAAAAAAAACATAAAAACAAAAAAGCATATTGAATTAAGATATAGAAATATGTAATTGCCTAAGTAGAAAACTCAAAGTTAATTTCAAATTATAATTCATACTTTTGTTTCCATAGGTGTTAAAAATGGAGGCATATAGACAATGTTAGTTATTTTACTATTATAAAGAAAGGAAAATGCTAAGGGTTCTCCCCATAGGTTCTCCTGACGTTCTCCCAGTCTTACGTAAAACATGATTTAAGAAAAAATAAAATTGTAGTGGCCTCCACCACTGATTTTTTTAAGCATTAGCACCAAATTTGTGAGGCATTAGCACCAAAATTGAGGCATTAACATCAAATTTAGGATGATCAAATTCATTTTGGATGATACCATCCCTAAATGGTTAACCTTCCACCCTTAGGTTTTAGTTTTGAATTCAAAAACAAGTTTTAAAGTATTAGAACCTAACTATTAACTCAAAAAAATTAATCGGTTGACAAAAAAATGGTACTACAATTTTATTTTTTCTTAAATCATGTTCTACGTAAGACTGGGAGAACGCCAGGAGAACACTACGGGGAGAACCCCTAGCAAACCCCATAAAGAAATGTCTTTATTAGTAATTTGGCCATGAAACCGCAATTATATGCTAATGTTATCCAAACACTCAATTAATAAAAAAAGTACTTTTTAACATGTTTTACCAAACGCCTGTGCGATTTTAAAAATAAAATTTTTAAAAACGCAATTTTTAAAATCGCACTTATTAAAATCGCACTCTCAAACGGGCCCTAAACAAATACTTTTTCTTTCAAATGGACTTTTTCAGTGTTAAAAAGTACTTTTAATTCCTTAAACGCAATCTCAAATAAACCCTTAGCCATTTTGGCTAAAAAATTCATTTACAATGAGTCCCCTAAGAGCAGTCACCTCACCAAAACCATTTTTTGATTATTTTGGTGAGGCAATTTAATTAAAATGGCCTAAATGTTCACTTTTCAGCCTCGCTACTTTAAAAAAAAAAAAAAGTAGTGAGATAAATAGTATTTACCAAATTTAAAAATCACTATTTACTCACCTATTGATTAAACAACTCATATCTCTCTATCTATTCCTTTTTACTTTTTGTTTCTCTCTCTCTTCCTTTAATAGTTAAAAAAAAATATATATATATATTCAAAAAGAATATTTAAATAAAATAGTAAAAGTGGATTGTTAAAATAGTGAGGCTGTAAGGGTGCTCTAAAAAAATGAGTTTTTTTTTTTTCTTTTTTTTTTTGACATGTCCACATAAGGAAAGGGGGAGAGGAGATTTGAATTAATGACCTTTGCTTCATGAAGCGTGGTCCACAGCCGATTGAGCTACCTCTTAGGGACGTAAAAAAAAAAGTGAGTTGTTAAAATAACTAAAAGTGTACTTTTGATTATTTTGGTGAGTAAAATGTGATGAGATTGATAGAAATGCTCTAATATCGGTTACAATAATATATGAGTGAAACACATGAAAAGGGCTCCCAAATATTGAATCATTTTAAAATCCACTCTGCCTTCTCAAATTACTTATTTTTGGTTTGGAGCATTTTATGGATTGAAATAGGATTTCTTATTAGGAAGACCAAAACAATAATAAAGGGCTAAATCTAATTTTGATAGGGCTAAACTTAATTTTTAGAACGAAAAATGTGTATATATATTTTGAGAAAAATTGTTTTAGCTATATATAAATATTAAACCATACATGCATAATAAATATCTTAACTATATAAGGGCCATATCTTAAATATAACCATATCTTAAAATATATGGTTATATTTTAATTATATAAGGGCCATGCCCCCTCTAGTTTGGTGGTGGCATCTTTAGATTTTTTTTATTATTATTATTATTCAATATGGGAGAGAAGAAAGGGGAAATTACAACATAGAAGAAAAAAAGAAAAAAAGAAAAGAAAAAAAAGGTGGGCAACCCTAACAAAAGCCCCTAAACAACTTGAGATCAACGTAACAAGCAAAGGACAAAAAATAAATGAGAATGTGTCAAATAAATAACCCGATCCATTAAGAGAATAGGAACGGGCACAAAGGACTGCAATCAAAGATAAAGCAAGGGACTCAAAGCGGCACGCATCGCAAAAGGTCCCTTAATCTTTCCTAGAGGGGCATGAACCACAAAAGGTCCATCAATACTTCCCAAGCCTTACACCAAAGGAGGTTGGCCAAAAGTAAAAGTCTCCACCTTAAAATAAAACAACACGAAGACTAAAGTTAAGGCACGCATAAGCCAAGAACATAAATACAAAGAACTTCTACGGGCCCCGTCCGGACGGGAAAAACCCCCATTAGGACGGACCCTCCTAAAACTGTAAAGAAAGTCAGTAAAACAATTAAAACTAAAAATAACATATAGTCATTCAGACGGCTTGGACAGCGTGCGAACAAGCTGTAAACGGACGCCCTTTTGACCAAGTAAAAATCCGAATTAGCAAACTCTTGTGAAATATGACTTTGTAGATCTTTGAGTTAGTTTTCCAATGCTGCAAAGATGGAAAGATGCCAACATCACCTTTTGATCTGGGGCGTGCCATGATAGTAAAAGAATTGTACCATCCGATTCAACCATTCAGTAGGATCATCCCCTTAGAAACGTGGAAAGTCCATTTTTGCATAACGTGGCACCACTCCTTGTCGCCCATTCTCTCCTGTATGATGAACTCCTCTTGAAGGACCACCTTGCTTATACGTGCCGAATGGTTAACGTCCCATGGTTCCATGTGATATCGAAAGAAGGGTTAAAATTTCCTTCAATGCGTCTTCAATTCTTTGCATGCGATCGATGGAACTAGTTGCTCCCTCCACCAATCGCCGAATGCCATCCTTAACGTCATACACATTTGTATCCAGAGATTCAATTCTCTCACGATTAGTAGCCATGCTCTAATACCAATTGATAAGTCCCAAGTAGAGAATAGAAAAACAATTAATATTTAATACAATATAAAGATAATTCACGATACAAATCTCCACTTATGGCTGGGGTTCTACCACAATACAAACACCTAAACACACCTTACGTTCTGGTACCCCTCGTGGTTTCAGTCAGAACAAGATAAACAAGATAATACTCCACTTGAGGTGAGAGTTGAACCACAATATAATTAGAACTCTACATCAATCCCCCTCAACAAGATTTAGTCCCTAGTTTAAATACAATACCTAATAACATGATAACTGAAAATAACTTCTCCACATTACATGACAGTTTTTCTCCACCAACACATTACATGGCAGTTTTTCTCCACTAACTTTGAGACCCACGTGAGCCATGATGCCTATCAAGATCAACCAATGTGCTTTCAATATATGCTCAAAAAACAGGGATTCGAAGCAAAAGGATATTGAATGGTAAGAAAACAAAAATTGGAGTCCATGGGGCCATTAGGTGTTGAAGATTGGTGTTATTCGATAGCTATGATGCTAGGACCACGCCTAATGAAGCGGTGGTTACTAGTTCGAATCCCCCTTCCTCCTCTTGTGTGGACATGTCACAAAAAAAAAAAGAAAAAAGAAAAAAGAGCAATTCAGAATTTGAAGATGCCAACATAGTACAATTGAGCTTAAACTGCTAAACTAAAGAGTTACATATGATAAAAAACATTGAAATTCAAAATTATAGATACAAAAATAGAATACAAAATACAAGTCATCCTATCCTTTGGCCGTTGTAGAATCATGAGCAGCAGCAACAATATCTTCTAACATTTGAATCGTATGTGAGGAGGCTGGAACTTGATAACTTCTGCAAGATAATGTTGCAGATGTAGAAGTTGACTGGGATTCAATTGCTGGTGTTGAGGATAAAGGAAACATATTCTAACACCTTCAAGATCTCCGTACCCTTCTAAACTCAACTAGTGGAATTCAGAAGGTAAATACCATGCAAGCTATACTAGCTGCTGTAAACAAATAATTGAATAAACAAAAGCATCCAATGTTTGAAAAGCAAGGATTGTTCCTCGTTTTCCTAGTCATCAATCTCGTTTCTTTTACTTTCATTTTTGCAATTTTTTTTTTTTTTTTAAGCACAAGTCATCAATGTCCACTATTAACACCAAGGATGCTGTTGAATAGACATGAAAGAAACATCTTACGTTGAGACTTGTTTATCTGTAGTTTTTTCAAGGTACATGTCTGACAATTGTTCAACACATTTTTCATTCTACAAGGGAAATACAAAGCGCAACAGCCATGCCCAGTATGAGTGAAGTTAAATGGTTTGCCGTACATTTCAATGTTGATTTGCCCTTGTTATTCATTTCTGCAAGCACTCCAACTGCAATGTATATAAATCCACCTGCGGTAAATCCCTGCACAAATAACATTTCGTTGAGATCATGGCTCCAAAAAGTAATCCTTAACCAATGCATTCCTTGCCCAATGCTTCTCACCTCAATGAAAGATGACTGACCAGGATCTTGTCCCAAGAGCAAAGCCTACAGTAACAGCAGAAAATAGATTTCTCTTTCACGCCTTTGAGATACTAATAGCAAAGGATTTTGCCATCCCTAGGAAGACAAACTTACCAGTGCAGTTCCCGCTAGTGCCACCAATGCTGAGAGGAAGTTGAAGAAGAGAGCTTTGGAGACGCTGAAACCAGACATCACGAGAATACCGAAATCACCAACCTGCAAAAGGGCAGAAGAACCAAATGAACCAAGCTATAAACTCCCAAGAACAAAATAAAAAATAATTATTACAATAATATAAAAATTCTGAATAGGACTCAATGAGGGACGAAAATAGCCTTTATAGTATGATGGTATGGCACATTAATCACTAAATATTGTAAATTCATAGTAGACTTCTTTTAATTTGTTGCTTCAGGAATATGTAGTGCATAATACAGTGTCATGCACATACAAGACTGCGTATTTTCTCAACCAACATCACAAACAGGAATGCAATCATTTCTAAATTTTATGAATTGAGGAAATATGAAATCACGAGAGAGCAGACAAATCCACAAAGCTTGGATCTGTTTGGCCATCTCTATCGCAAAGTGAAATATGAAACCTGTGAACCCGAGATAAGATGCAAATAACCAAAGATGAGTATTTACCTATCACTAAGGACAGAAAGATTCACCTACCAGTTCGGGGTTCGACAGCGCTTTCTATAGATTCACCTACAAGTGGCAATTTAAGGAACTACAAGCTCAACTTGGCTAAGGAGCTAATAATTTGATGAAATGATCAGTTCCCAAAATTGTTATTTCCTCCTCCTTTCCCAAATTTTAGAAGCAGCAGTACTGATAGGACCCTGGATGAATTTTCCAAGGATCACGCTATAGATAACCAACACTATTTGAAACGAAGTCTCCAATGTTAAACAATCATCAAGATGTTGGAAATTCAAGGTCTTCGCTTTACCATGGTATATGGTAATTCATACAAGTCTGAGTAAAAAGTATCAAAATCGAAGCTAGTCTCAATTTCAATAAATCAATTGTTCGTTTCCATCAAATGTACCTCAAATGAAATGTGCAAACTTACACTAGAAATTTCAACACCAACTCATACAGAAACAATCAAACTGCCACTCATAGAGAACCAGTTGAGCATATATATATTTTTTTTGATAAGTAATGTGTTATATATCAAAAACCCAAAAGGGCGCGCAAACAAATACACAGGGACGCACCCCACAAAGAAGGAAGCACAACACAGCATACAAGAAAGCGACAAGAGGCCCCAAGAAAAACTCCCTCAAAGAAACACCCAAGCTCACAGGGAGCACCCGTTGAGCATATTAAAAGATGAAAACCTACAATCTACAGATATACTCAAAATATACATTTCAGCATCAAAAATTTGAGTCTCACCGCACCCCCCCCCCCCCCCCCCCCCCCCCCCCCTTTCACAATCTGAGGAGTGCATACCATGCATCACAGTGGTCAAGACCAAGGATAGAACTTATGATTATGGAAACCAAGTCCCAGAATTCACCCCAAAATCAAAGTGGTGAATTCTAAAGCATGCATCATAGAGAGCAGCCCCCCCCCCTTCAAAATCTGAGGAGTGCATGCTACTATGCATCACAGGGTCAAGACCAAGGATAGAACTTATGATTATGGAAACCAAGACCCAGAATTCACCCCAAAATCTAAGCGGTGAATTCTAAAGCATGCATCAGAGGTAGTAAGGACCAAGTAAAGAATAGAACTTAAGTTACAGAAACTGAGTCCCAATATCATTTCATATTAGCATTCTTACCTTTTTTTTTTTTTTTTTTTTTTTTTTTCCAGAGCTAGATAGGCATTTGAGCACTGGGGAGAGAGGGAGAAGTGTGGGGAAGGGTGGGACCATGATGGAAAATTAAAATTACCAATATAAACACACGTTGCAAAGATAACATTTGCAGCATGAAAATGGTTGATGGTTACTTTTATCTGTGACATAGCAACCAGCCATATGACTACGAGGAAACAAGCATCAATGTGGGAGCCACATGGACAATACATTAACCAGAACCCCAAGCTATGTCTCAAGCCCAATTAAATGTACCATAATTCCTCAATGTCTCATGCCCATAGCAAGTTGAGCCTTATATATGCTTCCCTTCGCCACCAGACTTAGATGGCCAGAAGAACATCAGAATCTATCCTTCCTCAATTGGCCAAGCAGTAAAGTCCCATGATCAAGCCGCGGCCAGTTTAGTATTGCATTTAACAAAGACTAAATCATTGCCTAAAAGGCTCTATTATTCATCAGGCAACACAATTATATCATGAAAGGCTTATAGTCCAAATGAATGCTGCAACAGGCACATCCAAGCCTATGACTATCTCTGTGGCTAGACCAGGCAAACATGGCCATAATCATTGACTATTCACACAGAATTTGGCCCACGTACATCTTCTTTGCCACCAGACTTGAGCTTCTATAGCTTCAGATCACGACACTCCTTTATGAGCTGTAAAAAGACTAGAGTGACAAGCACATCCAGTAAAATGCTACCCAAAATAAACCTTATGTAGTCAACCATAAGCAAGCCTGGAATAAAAGAAATTGGGCCTCATGTACATAATCTCCTCTGCCGCCAGACTTGGCATTCTATAGTTTGAGCACCTTCAGATAATGATTCTCCTTGATGAACCACACAAAAAGCTCTTGCGAAGAAAAAAGATAGCTTTCTAAACATCCAAAAAATAAACCTCATGCTGTCAAGCAAGCCTGGGATCAACTCACTCACTGCCAGATTCAAATATATCATAGAAAACTCTTGGACAGACATGCTAAAATTAAAGCATTCAACATAGACCTGAAGCCCCCTCCTTGGGGAGACGGTCACAGTTGACTAAGGTTGGGCTTTCTCCACCTTTGTGCTCCTCACTAATCCAAGACATTGCCCAATCCCAAAGCAAGCATTTAATGCTAAGAATAAGTGTTGCTCGCCAAAGCAAACCATACTGCCCATCTCTACACACTTTCTCCTTTATTTGATGCAAATCATGCAACCCAGGTGCTTCCTACACTACATCTATTTTCTAAACATCTAGCGAGGTCATCATGATTTCTCATGCTTCCTATTAGCCTCTTTGGGTCTCTCACCATGGACAAAACCGATTTATGTATTGGGTTAGAGGAACCCTTTATTGCTACGATTAGAATCCCTACTTTCCCACATTAGCAGCACTTAGATGTCAAACTAGTGGTATCACCAGCAAAATGCTACTTCTACCGACTTGATCTCAATAAAAGACACCACTCCCAACCTCCTCCACTTCCTCATCCTTCCAGTCATGGACATCTTATAGCCATGTTGCTAACACAAACAACACGATCATATTTTTAAGCAAAGGTCCTCATCCTCTCTATCTTTCCATCTCTCACGTCCTACCACTCTAGAATCACTTCTCACATCTAGATCTGCGCACAAAGCCACAGGTCCCTCACTCTTGTCCCATCTTCATGTGTACATCATAAACACGGGGAGAAACGCAAGCACAACCAGCTAAGAAGTACTACAAAATGTTCCATGGATCATCTATCTCTCATCTCCCACTCCATCCTGCAGTCATTACAGTCAGAACAATTCTAACATTCATAGGCTCGCTCTTATCTTCTCCTAAATGCTACTCTAACATCCTCTTATGTGGATCATATATTCTATTTCGCTCACCCTACATGAGCTCTGTAAGCCCATACATTGTGTTTTATGTCTCCCTCTCCTAGCCTTTTTCTCTTTTTCCTTCCCCATATGCCAAACTGATGCCATACTTACTTTGTGCCCTCTTGCTCTTTTGGTAGTGATTGGCAAACAGGATATGCCTTGGATCCAAAGCAACATCATCACTACCTCAAGGCTCAGCACTACAGACCTACAAGCAGGCACCAATAATCACTTATCCTTTATTTAGTCAAAACATGTCTTTTAGACACAAAGTGGCAGGTGTCAACCCCATCAAAATTACTTCCAATAACCTTAACTTAGAACAATATGTTACTATTTGTTTGAAAAACATTCTGGGTTCAAGATATAAAGACATTGGTCCAAGAAAAAGGCATAACATTATACTCATCAAATGAATAAAAGGGAAATTTCATTAAAATATATATATATAAAGTAGAACTTGAACCTCTTGAGGAAGCTCATGTGCAAGCAAAAACAGAGTTCTAGACCACCCGCCAACAGATCCATAAAGAAGGAAAGCACTTCCTAGAGCCATTCCATCAGTAAAATTGTGCTGCAATATTAACAAGTAAAACTGTCTTATGCGAATCCATAATTTTGTTTCATACTTACAAAAAAATTAATTAGGAAAAAGCTAGAGAACAAATAATAAGGCACACGTACAACACCATCAGAAAAGAGATTGAGATAACCAAACACAAGATTTGTTGAGGATTGAGTGAGTTCTTTTTCTTTCAAATCAGTATCCTCAGTGAAGTTATTTGCAGCAAAATCTACATCGGCTTTATCTTCTCTAGCACTAGCAGCAGTGCTTCTCTGCAGGATGAAAGCATGACAGAAAAGGTTCAATATACGTTCCTATAATTCCATCAAAATAAACTAGCCAAACCCCAACTCTGGCTTCTGCACAAGATACTAAAAAGAATGTGCAGGACCTTCATATTTCCAATTTATGAATTTTACAGATTGAATGATGGTTTTAAGTCGCACTAATGAGAATTAATATAAAGTCAGAATCTTCTGTGCACAACAGACATGCATGGATGTGTTATCTATGTGTATGACACTGTGACTGGTCAGACAGCCTTTAGCATGATCTGTCATGTCTAATCCTCACCTTGCCTGACCTCAACTCTGGGTTCAACATTCTACCATGCCCAACCAGTGGACTGGCCATAAATCAGAGCGGATCTCAATGAGCACCGAAACTTACACATAATATACCAACTCCTCACCTTCCGAAGATGTTCGTGCTGGGTCAGATCATTTTCCTTCGAAGCTTTTTCTGACATTTCACCTGACACTTTTCCTTCAGATGACATCTCCAATGTCTTTCCTTCTTTTCCATCTAAAGATACTGACTGCACAATGTCATGAGAATTATTATCATCCTTCAATATCTTACTGCTCTTATGATGATGGTGGTGATGACCATGACTCCATGCATGAGCTCCTCTGGAGTTCTCTTCAACATACCTCACAACCTTCTCTACAATAAGAAAAAGTACAATACCAGCTGCAACAACCAATATATCACAATAAGAATTCAAGGTATTGTCACACAAATCTACAACGCCCCTGATAATAAACAGATAAGAAACAAAATCAACAAAAACAAAGCAATAGGACTTGATAGAAGAGATTACAACATAGAATTATATACTTCGCTTTCATAGGTAAACACAACCCACACACTCAACTGAGAAGAGATTACAAGATGTAATTATATACATCGCTTTTATAGGTAAACATTACCCACGCACTCAACCGAGATTGAACCAATGACCTAAAATGTAACATACAAGCATCAAATCATCTAATAAGACATTAAATAGCTCTTATCATTTTCTTTCTTTTCTTAGGGATATAAATTTTTCAATAGATTTTAAGAAAGCCTTTCCAGTTTTAATTGGTATTGCCTGCACAAAGGATGCCTCTGCTGTGGCTCACTTGGAGTTTTTTTGTGGTTCCAATCAGCGGAATGTGAGATTTGCTGGAGCGATTTATGATTGGGAGGTGGATGTCTTTGCCACATTTTAGGGTGTTGTATTCAAGTTGAGTAAGTAAAGGATGTGAATATAAGCTGTGGTGGGTCTCCTCCAAAAGAGGATTGTCTAAGGTTAGATCCTTCTATGTTCCTTGGTTTAGCGAAGGCTGCTGCTTCCCATCGAAAAGTATTTTCGGGATTAAGGCCCCCTTGAGGGCAGCCTTTTTCGCTTCGTTGGCGGTTCTAGGTAAGATCCTTATCATGGATAACCTAAGGAAGGGACATGTCATTGTGGTGGACAAATGCTGCATGTGTAAGAAGAGTGGGGATTCCATGAACCATCTTCTTCTTCATTGTGACATGGCTTATACCATTTGGATTGCTTTTTTCAATCATTTTGGTTTGTCTTGGGTTATGCTTAGACGAGTAGTCAACCTGTATGCTTGTTGGTGGACTACTATATGCGGAGTGCGGCTGTGTGGAAGATGGCGCCTACGTGCCTTTTATGATGTTTATGAAAGAAAAGAAATGACAAGAGTTTTGAAGACTGTTAGAGGAATTTGGAGAAGATTAAGTCCTATTTGATGAGAATCAACAAGCATCATTAAATGATCCATTGCATGTTCCAGTTGGGCCTATGACTAGAGCAAGATTCAAGATGATGGGTCTTAATGGCGTATCGATTGAGGTTCGCATCACTATTTCTTCAAAACTTGGGTAACTACCTTTTCTCTTCATGAACTACAATGCATATTCACTTTACCCCATGAACTATCAACTGTGACACCTGAGCCTGCTGAACTACCATTTTGTGTCCAAAACCCCCATTCCGTCAGTCTAAGGCTCTTTTCATCAGTCAAAAACGTTAACTCAGACAGTTAAAGTGACAATGCGTTGTAGTTCTGGGACAAAGTGACAATGTGTTGTAGTTTGTGGGGTAAAGTGACAATGAATTATAGTTCATGGGGGCAAAGTGACAGGTCGACCATTTGAATTAATGCCTTTGACTAATGGAATGAGCCTTTGACTGACAGAAAGGTTTTGGGTACAAAATGGTAATTCATAGGGTCGGATGTCACAATTGGTAGTTCATTGGGGGAAAATACCAAGGCGTTGTAGTCGATGGGGGAAAAAGGTAATTACCCCTCAAAACTTTGTATCTTCGGACAATTGCTTAGAAAGGGGGTTTTGGGCACAAAATGGTAATTCATAGGGTCGGGTGTCACAATTGGTAGTTCATGGGGGAAAAGTACTAAGGCGTTGTAGTTGATAGGGGAAAAAGGTAATTACCCCTCAAAATTTTGTATCTTTGGACAATTGTTTATGTTTCTCCTTTGTCAATTAGTTATAGTGATTTTCTTGTCTTTTTTGCTCATTCTAGCAAGATGCTTCTTCTTTTATACTTCCTGTTTGCTAACAATTTTGGAAATTTTTATTTTTATTATATATATATTTTATATGTGGTATAAGTTGATTAGTGTCTTCAGAAGGGTCCATATTTGACAAGTATTGTCTTTAGGGCCCACAGAAGAAAATGTTTAGTAAACTTTTTAGTGTTTTCAAAGAAACAAAAACTAAACATGCTTGTTTTGAAAAATCACACTTTTTTCAAGTGTGGAAGCTAACTTCTTTTTTTTTTTTTTAAAAAAAAAATAAATAAATAGAGAGGCGGCCGCACGGCCTGCCCACACAACTACCTCTTACCTATATTGTCATCGTTGTTGTTATTATCATTATTATTATTGTTGTTGTTGCAAAGCATTTCTAGGTTGGAGCTATGAACCATAATATTTTTTTGATAGGCAGGTTGGAGCTATGAAACATAATATTTTGACCAGTACCAATAGTAATGGAACCATGGAAAGTATGCAGAAAAAATGTCTACATTTCCTCTACACTAATTTGCTCATCAATCATCAAGACACATTTAGTCATCCATTTAAATCATGTACGTATATATCCATACACATAAATAAGTTGAAACAAGAAAGCATATAGTTGACATGGTTACTAAGAAAAGCATCAACTATATTCCTACTAACCAAGGATAGACATTCCTACAGAGAGGTCTTTCAAAGAATGTGAATGTGAAAGATCATGTCCAAGATGATCAAGATGAGCATGATCTGCATTGTGATCATGCGAATGGGAATGTTGGCCACCTGCAAAAACATTAAGAGATTAATTTATATGTCAGATAATAACATAGTTAAACCATTATCACTTTTTATTTTTGTCAATTGTTGACCCAAGAATCAACCTAAAAAGGAACAAGCTTTTAAACAAAGTTGAATTAAACTTTTGTAAGGTTCAGAGCTTCATATCAAACACGTTTTAGGCATCAACAAAGCAAATTAAAAAGTCTCTAAGAACACTGCCGGAAACAGAAATTTTGAGGAGAGACAGACAGAGAGATGATGGAGCAGTTAGTTCTAAAATGAAGCTGGACATCTCCAAAATAAAATAAAATAAAAATAAAACTAACAGCAATAAGGCTCAAACCATGATAATTAAATTTGAAACTTGGAATTAATAAGTGTGGCTAGGAATATTAGATACGAGTAAAATAAGTCAATAATTAACATGGGTGAGGCCACATTTAGAAACATTTTACTGGGGAGTCCCGTTCGAACGGGCTTTACCTGTGTTTGAATGAGATTTACCCATATTCGAACGGGATATGAATAAGGCCAAGTGTTCAAGATTTAAAATCTCGTTCAAATGAGAATAGTCTTGTTCCAGGATTAATAGGTAAACTCCACTCACTAGATTAAAAGGTCAAAAATCCTTAAGATTAACAGCCGCTATAATCTTCGGAATGAGAGAGATGAAAGTACCTTTTAGACTTCTTTTAAACTTACCTCTAGCATGGAAATCAAGGAAAACATTCATTATATCTTCTTTTAAAACACCCCAACAAGGAAGAATGCCATAGAGTAACTGTCAAGGCCACTGAGGCCTTATCACTGTTCCAAGCTTTCACCACCTCAAAAACCTCACCTTCCTCGAACACTCTCTCCAACCAGTTGGCCTCAACTTTACCAATAGACTCAAAAAAAGAAAGGTCACAAATCAAGAATTGCACCCAATTCTCCCGTCAATTTTAGAGCAAACTCCACCAGCAGAGGTTCTAGGATCCTCTGAACACCAAAACGAAACCCTTCCAATCTTGATATGTCCCTTCGGTCTCGTCGTATTAGAATAACTAGATTTACCACTAGGTGATGAGGAATTTGCCAAAGACTTCCTAAATCTAGCCAGCACTTTTGCAAACAATCTACTACCAAAAGCCTCAACCAAAGTTTCTAACAACGGCGCCAACGCACTTTCCACCCAAGCCAAGCAAAGAATGACCACCTTTACGAAACCCAATTGTCTTAACTCTTATCCCACCAACGCATAACAAGTGGAACAATTCTAGAACAGTGCTGAACTCGAAGGTGAGAGCTTCCTGTCTCTTTCCACCTCTACTTTTCCTGGAGTACAATAAATCCCCTCCAACCACCCCCACCATACTCCGCCACAAATGCCCATGCATATTAGAATACACATTGGGCGAGGAAGGCTGTGTTCTAAACCCTGGAGGATTTCATATATTCCTTCATCCCTCTTCTTGAACCATAACCTCCATTGTTGCTAACAACCAAGATACACCGACTTACCTAAGAAGATTAATTGAAGGTTACCCCTATTCCTTTCATAAAGTCGTAACACTAAAGTCCCTTACCCCACCGGAAACTTGAAGGATTTGGATTCAATAAACCACCACCTTGAATCCACCATAAGAATGAAAATTTTCAATCAAAAGAACTAACCTTATATTGATGTCGGAAAACTAACAGACTGAAGAGCATTGTACGCGCCTTCATGCGTTGACAAGAGAGAGAGGGGGGCAACAAAAACGGCATCATTGGTAGAGGGCATAATAGAATAGCCAAAAGACATGCCATTTTACATGAATTAAAGTTGTAAACAAGTGGACGCATCATTAATGTATAGAAATAGTATCTGATCTAAATCATACCAAAAGCATGCGGTAATTGGTGAAGAAAAGCATCTCCTAGCATAGCTCCAGCCTGAGAATGGCCAAATCAAACTAACCAAATTAATTGACATTAAAAAATAAAAAAAAAAAAGACCAGTGTATATTATTGATAATAATGAGCTCTGAATTGGTAAATACCAACAACAACAACAATAATAATTGTCTACATACGTTCATACATACGTTCATAGTAACCTTACATACGTTCATACGTTCATACATACGTTCATAGTTGTCTACAATTCTTGGAGTGTGAAGGCGCGTGGGTGGCGCGTGAGTGAGGGAGGGAGTAATCTTGTGGCTGGTTTTCATCATGGCAGAGGTTCGTAGTTGGTTTGTGGAATCTAAGGAATTTGACATGCTGATTAAGGGGGGAAATTTAGGCTTGAGGATTGTAGAAAGGAGCAACAATAAACAGGGGACTATATTCATCCTTAGAGATGAGTTAGCTTGGCTGGTTGGTGCTGTAGAGGGGGTGATAGAGGTGGATACGTCGGAAGTGTTTTGGGATCAAGCAAGGGCAGGCTTTCCTCGAGTCCTTGCTCAAAAGCGGTCCAATCGACACGGCAGGTTTATTACCATTGAGGAGTTTGAGGGCAGAAACCGTAGAGGAAGTATATTAATTCCTGAAGGCAGGTANAGGCAAGAAAAAATAAAAATGTTTCCGACAACTCTAGCCATTGCGGATGACCAAAGGTGGAAGGTGTAGTTCCTCTCTCTCTCTCTCATACCGCAAGTACGAGGCAAGAAAAAATAAATATGTTTCCGACAACTCTAGCCATTGCGGATGACCAAAGGTGGAAGGTGTAGTTCCTCCTTTAGGTTCTTCGGTTTTTGTCTCTTGAATTTCCTTTAAAAAATCTGGTTTTTCATGTTAAAGTTCAGCTTTTTTCTCTTTTAATTCTTTTCATTTCTTTTTTAGCAATCTCAATTTCAAAGATAGGTTGATCTTAATAAATTATTTAAATACTAAAGAATTTGATTGGTGCAAATACAAAGATTTTTTGAAGCAGTTTGCTCCTCAGTTCAATAACCCTCTAGCCAACTTTGGCTCATCATTTGAAATGAGCCCAATCAAGAATCAAGTTGAGCTCAAGCTTGAGGATNAACATAACCATTCCATGGTTGTTAAAGATGATTAACCATGTTTAAATTCATTACAACTCATATACTTTTAGGTGCTATATTGAAAAGCACTTACCAAAAAAGTGGAGCTAGATTGAAAAGTATAGATCTTGCATTCTATATAACGAATAGAACTTTCTGATAATAATTAACCATATGTAAATTCGTTACAACTAACATACTTTTAGGAGCTATATTGAAAAGTACATATCTTGCATTTTCTAGAACCAATAGAACTTTCTTATTTTCTAATGAACATCAAGAAAAAGTTAAAGCAATCATGATCCATCCATGCATCCAAAATTTTGGTACGCATTTCATTAATAGAAGATCAAAGAAAAACACAAGATGATGGCCATTTAATGCAATGCACATACAGTATTATGTCATGAACAAACTGCACGTAATTCTTTCACCCATTATAATTTTGTACATAGATAATGGTAATTAGTTCCAATTTCTTTTTTTATATATATCTACGTATTCGAAATATCACAAAAAGCGAAAAATGCCGGAGAAACACCTAACTAGAAAGAGAAAATAACCAAAAAATCATGAAAAACTTTTTTTCTTTTAAGCACCCAAGGAGGTACAAACACAGTAGTCGAAGCATAAAGAGTAAAAAAGAAAAAGGGCTCAAGCTCTACCAACGTCCTCTTGCAATCCTCAAAACTTTTTGTCATTTATTTCCCTCCAAAGACATCACAAGAGACAGGAAGGCACTATCTTCTACACAATAGCACTCCAAGTGCTACCACCAGTCCAATTTCTTAATATCAATAAATCAACACTCATCACTCATCACATTGAAGTTCATTCCAATTTCAGCTGCATGAATGCATAAGCTAATAACGTAATCCAACGTTGGTTACAGAGGACATACTAGGCACATCGAAACTTTGCCAATCTATAAATGTGTTTGGTCAGGAGAATGTGACTATGATGGTTGTTCAGGTCATTTGGTTGCTTTGTTGCAGACTTAATTTTCTAGCAGAAAAGAACCTACAGTTTGTGTTGCTTCCTTGTAATATCAGAGGAAACAAGGGAAACTCACGCAATAGTCTTGAGAGTTCAACAACAAAGGAACCTGCGCCCATCTGGATTGGCACCTATACCCAACCCAAGGGATGTCACTTTTGTATACAATTTCAACTTTCATAAACTTCTATATTGCTGACATTCTAGACAGTTATATCAGTCCAGACTAAAGAGGAGACAAAACTTGTGACCATTAGAACTAAATAAATTCAACCAAAACCAGCAACATGATTTTCAATGCTTACAACAAGGATTTGAAGCATAGTAATAAGAAATCGCAAGAGTTCATCATCTTCTTTTTCGTTTAATAACTTCAACATATTCACAAAAATTATAAATGTCAATCAATTTATAATTCATAGTTGCCATTAAAAAGCATCAGTTACATAAACCAAAGGTAAGCAGTAGCCTTAGTAATTGAAACAGAGGATACACATCCATAAGTATTCAAGAGATGTACCATAAATTTCATAATTAAAAATAACCAGTTAAGATTAATAAAGCAAACACGTTGGCTTGAAGAACTAACCCCAAATAAAGCCAATGAATCAACAACAGCTTTTGATGGTTTCCCTCGTACTGCAATTACTCAAAGAATTCAGTCTCTTTAATTGGGATAGGTGTCATTAATTTCAGCAAAATTCATTAGCAAATTAGAGAATAAGTTATTTAAATATGTATTGACAATTATGTTACTTACCAAATATATATATTTTTTTGATAAGTAATGTTACTTACCAAATATTACCGGCAGGATAATCAGGCATATTAGAGAAGCCATGCTCACCAAAAAAGAGCATCCCATAGCATTTACCCAGAGACCTACCAGCAAAAAAAGAAAAAGAGCAAAAAAAATTGAAGGGGGAAAAGAAGAAGAGAGAAATATATAACTGCACCTCATATTGGGATAGTGTAAAAAGTAAATATACCTAGAATATTTTCTTTTACCAAATGCAAAGAGTAATCAAAATGGATACTGAACTTAGTGTTAGTCTAAGTGCTACAAAGTAGCAACCCATAATCAACTATCAAACAAGGTAACATATGGTTATTTGCCAAAATCCAACACATGAAAAGTGAGTGAATTTACTAGTCATGCCTGTGGTAGTATATTTCATGTCAATGATTACCCCTCTCTGATGAGGTATCTTTGTTTCACTCAGCCATCCCATGAATTTCTGTACAGGCAACCCTGGTAGAAAATAGTATTCCCACATAAAAGGAGACCTCAGCAGGTGGCTTTTGTATGTCTGAATTAGCATGTTCTTGACAGTACAAGGCTTTCTAAGATAGGATACTGTTCGACTTTGATATATCTGTTAAATAAGTAAACCCTCTAGTATGCGTAGGAAAAAAAAAAAATCTAAGAGATGCTTATCAGGCCTAGGACTCCAATCATGAATGCTGTTGATTCTGATTTCGATTGGTCTAAGTCATCGAGCTTGGCCAGGACGTCCATGCATGATGCTTCACCAACCGCCAATGGCAATCCTTTGGGCTTGGGTGGCTCAGAGACTGAAAAGGAATCTGCTTTGTTGGATGGCTATGTCAATGAAAAGGGTCAATCAAATAAGAAAGAGGATAATGAGCTAGAGGTAAGGATGGGTGAAGCAAGTGTAGTCTGGATGGGCTTGATATCCATTGTGCAAAGGTATGGACGGGCAGGTTCAAAATTGGTGCTTCGAAATAGGGAGGAACCATTCGTTTGCGAACCTTGGCACAATTTGTTCATATTAGACAGGGATAGGGATTAGAGAACATATTGTATTGCTCTATGATAACTTGTTCACTGAGCGTTATAGTTGGCAACCTAGGTTGGGTGGCCTCCCTTTTGAGTCCATTGGTGGGGAGGAGGCCATTTGGTTGGAGAGACCTTTCAAGGGGACTAAGGTTTTTTTTTTTTTGATAAAGTAAGAATTTATTGAAAGCGCAAAGGGGCGCAGTTTTACTATGGGTTTCTTCCACGCATGTTGGGAGATGCTCAAAGCAAACATTATGTATGTCTTACATGATTTTCATGCTAGAGGTGTGTTTGAAAAAAACCTCAATGGAACCTTCATTGCTCTTATACCAAAGAAACCATGGGCAATAGACATTAAGGAGTTTTGACCTATTAGCTCAGTTGGGGGAGCGTACAAGATTGGTGCCAAATTTCTAACCAACATGTTGAAAATGGTAAGTGGAGAAGATCTTCTCTAAGCCTTAGAACACCTTCATCAAAGGAAGATAGATTCTAGACTCTGTTCTCATTGCCAAAGAGTGCCTTGATATAAGGATTAAATTAGCAGAGCCAGGTGTGTTGAGCAAGTTGGATATTGATATCATTTACAAATGACACCTTGATATTTAGCGGGTCAAATGGAGATCATCTTTGCAATTTGCATTGTTTGTTTTTATGCTTTCAAGCAGTTTCGAGTATGAGGATAAATCAGGCTAAATTAGAGTTGGCTCCGGTTGGCAATGTCTTCAATGCCAAAGGCGTAGCTAGTATTTTGGGTTGCAAGGTATCCTCTTTGCCTATGAAATATCATTGTCTTCCCTTGGGAGCTTCATTTAAGGCCAAATCAATTTGGGATGATGTCATTGAGAGGATAGAACATTGTTTGGCTAGTCAGAAAAGGATGGTCAAAAGGTGGAGAATCACTCTGATTAAAAGCACTTTATCTAAATTTCCTACCTACTCCATGTCTCTTTTTTCCCTCTTGAATGGTGTTGCCAATCGCTTAAAGAAATTGCAACGGGATTTTTTGTGGGGTGGCATGGGTGAATAGTTCAAATTTCACTCGGTTAGCAAGACTAAGGTGTGTACTCCGATCTCAAAAGGAGGGTTAGGGTTCGAAGTTTTCCTGCGTTCAATCGAGCTCTTTTAGAGAAGTGGCTTGAGCGCTATGCTCATGATAGAGAGGCCTTTTGGAGGTTAGTTGTGAACTCCAAATATGGCAATGCTTGGGGAGGATGGTATTTCAATGAGGTCCATGGGTCAGAATGGGTGGGGCTTTGGAAAAAAAGTCAGGAGGGGTTGGGGAGAGTTTTCTACCCATAATAGACTGATGGTGAGTGATGACTCTAAAGTTAAGTTTTGGCATGACATATGGTGCATGGACCAAGACCTCAAGATAGCATATCCAAACTTGTATAGAATATAGCCCATTTTAAGGAAGCTATAGTGGCAAACCATTTGGAGCTCTCTAATACCTCTCATCAATGGAGTATTAACTTTCTCATAACGGTTCCTTTAGAGTGAGTGGGGTGGTGAAGACAAGCTTTTGCTAGATACCCCTCTAAGATAAGGTTGTTTAATGTCAGATCATACTTTAATGTTTTTATTCCCCACAATAGTACTCCATTCCCTTGGACAAGTATTTGGCAGAATAAAGTTCCCTTGAGAGTGGCGTTCTTTGCTTAAACGGCAGCGTTAGGGAAGATCCTCCCCATGGACAATCTAAGAAAACGGCATGTCATTGTGGTTGAGTGGTGTTGCATGTACAAGATGAATGAGGAGTCAATGGATCATCTTCTACTCTATTGTGAGATAGCCAGTGCTCTTTTGGTATCTTCAGAAGTGTAGGGTTGACCTAGGTTATGCCTAGTCGGGTGGTAGATCTTCAGCTTGATGCAATTTGAAAGATGATTTTGTCATGCCTTATATGGTATCTTTGGAGGAAAAGAAACAATCAGAGCTTCGAGGATCATGAGAGGATTCTCGTGGAATTGAAGGCTTCATTCTTTAAAAGTTCTTTTTTCATTGGACTGCAATTGTTGGCTGTTGACTCTAATATTACGAACTTTCACTTTTTTTTAGATTTTTTTATGCTACTAGCTAGGCATCTCTCTCGTGTACTTTATGTGTACTTGGGGTTGTGCCTTTCCACTTTTCAATAAAATCGCAATTACTTATAAATTAAAAAAATAATGATAAAGTTTATTTCAATTGCTCTATACAAACCAATCTTGTTAGGTGACCCTTTCAAGATTGATTGTTCGAAGGTATAGAACAATTGCAAACATTACTGATAAAATTTACAACTCTTTTGCAAAACTTGGATAATGTTTTAGAGTTCTTTCTCTTTCTTTTTCAGGTTTCAATGTTTCACACCAGGAAATTTTTTATTCTTCTTCTTTTAGTTAAGTTTCACATGACATCCAGATATTTTTTAAGTAATAGTCTCTCCCATAGTAATGATTACTTGAAAAAATAAGCCTCAAACTATCGAAGTGCATCAACCAAAGCATCATTCCACAAGTGTGCATCGGTCCTTAAAAGTGCAAAGTCAATGAAAGCACAACTGTAGAATTGTATGCATAACAATGTGAAAGGACACCAAAAGAGTAAGTGTTGAGATCAAATATGCAAGAAGTACTATTGGATCCTCAATCTAAATGTTAATTAGAGAAATGAAAAGCAAACACTGCACGGTCTACTCTATGGTTATATTCAGACAAATAGAATCTGCCTTTCCAAAGATACAATGACCAATTCTGATAAAGTCATTAGGCGCGCTTGTGTGCGCACTCGCATGGGTGTGTGTATGTGTGTGCGCGCACATGGGTGTATGTGTGTGAGAGAGAGAGAGAGAGAGAGAGAGAGGGGTGGGCAGAGAATCTAAATTTTCATTAACATCCAAGATCAATGAAGTTGACTTTAAATTTTCATTAACAAACAATGAAAGTAAAAAACACTGATTCAAAGACATACTCTACAAATAGAAGAACTTAAGGTGATGGACACGTACTATTTCACCAGATTAAATCAGAAGTTGAAATTTAGGCCGCAGAAAGATATTACAGCATCCTATGGCCCATTTACTCTCAAAAGGCTTTTGTACTCAAGAGAAAGATCCCTGATAGACTGCTAAATGCATCAACCTTCTCGTAAAATTTTGTTTTCCAGAGAGACTCTGCAAGGTTTACTTGGAGAACGTCTAAGTAGTAGCACATTTAGATTTTCGTGTTAATGAAAATTGTTCACATCATCCTTCATTCAAGTGAATAGTGTGGCCCAAATCAACCAAAGGAAGGAAAATGAGCAGGAGCAGCGCAGGCATAGAAAATCAGTTGCGTCCATATGTTACTGACTAATTGATGCTCAATACAACTTATTTCTTACTACAACGTGTGTACAGAGAGTCGCGATCAACTTTGAGGAAATTTACTGCAATCAAATTGAGAATGGGCAAAATTGTTCACCATATGAGATCTAATGCATCCCTAAATAGTGCTTCAACTTCATCTTCAACATTTGCATCCCTAAATAGTGCTTCAACTTCATCTTCAACATTTCTTTGGACCACAACACAAAGAACACCAAAAAAACATTGCGAAATTCTAATGACTTTCTTTTCCCACACATTTCTCACCAATCAAGCACGCATTTTCACGTAAAACAATCTATTAAAAAGTAGATTACCTAGACCCGAGAGCTCCGAAGTACCACCAATATGTTCGTGACGATGGTCGTGCTCGAAGCCGAACCCGTACAATTTCATATCCTCCTCCTCCGCCAACTCCTCCGGAAGCTTCGAGACCAAATGCTCCTCATGATGATGATCATGATGATGATGATCATGACCATGGTCGTGTCCGTGATCACAGTGGTGGTGAGCACGAGACTCATGGACCTGCGATTCACCGTGTCCGGAGTGGCCCCAGCTCAGATCCAAGCACAGCCCAACCACCAAAGCCGTAACCAGCACGGAGATACGAAATGCCATTTCTTCCAAATGTAACGGAAAGGAACTGCGGAGGTTTTGGGTGACGGCCCGATATATTAGGGGCGCGTTTGGGTGAGGGGATTAGGAGTTGCGGCGCTTGCAAGTGCCTTCTATAGTGATGAAACAAACGGCACCGAAGAAAAGCACGATTATGCCGATTATGATGCCGAACAACACTACGTCCATTTTGTACTTGAATTTTAATTTTGTTTTCCTTTTCTCTTTTTTTTTTTTTTTAATTTATTTTTTGGGTTTTTCTCGGGGCGCTAAAAGAGGGATCTGACACTCACTGCATCTCTCTGATTCTGAACCCAAAGGCAAAAGGATTATGGTGAAGTACTACTGTCTGCTCAGTCCACTGCTAGATTTGCTCATCACAATTCGCTAATCCTCCGTTGCTGTTCACTCGGTGCATCCAACGGTCCACGTGAAATTTGGTACCCATTCTTAATCTTCTTTTACCCTAATTTGTTAATCTTATAAAGCACCTGGCTTTCTTGAATCTCTCTTCTTCTTTTTTTCTTCTTCTTTTATATATCCACACAACTGGGGGGATCTGGATTGTCTCCGGTTGAAGTGAACCGGATACAAGCCGGTTCACGGCGGAGATATCTTTAGAGATATCAAAGGTTAAAAAGTTGCCACGTAAGACGCCAAGTACTTGACGGACAACCAAAGAACAAAACGTTGAAATTAACTCTTTCATCCAAGATACTCGAAAAACTCTTCCGTCCAGAGGATAGATGGGAAGCGAAGCCAGATAGCGATGGCGACAGTGGCGGTGGAGGAGATGGTGACAAATAGGAAACTAGAAACCCACTTGAATCTCTCCGATCTCTGAATAATATTCTCTCTCATAGCTCTTTGGCTTCAACATCCATAACGTTTCAGAAGAAAATCACTTAGATTCAAGCAAATCCCTGCATCTGGTTCCTTATTTTCTTTTCTTTCCCTTTTTCCACAGAAATAATGAATCGTGTGGTGCCAGCTTGTCTACCTACCATCATCAGAATAATCAAGGAAGACAACAACAACACGATAGCCTTATTTAAATTTTGGGGACTTCACTTATGATTGAGGGGAAAAAAAACTAGACCACCATTGCATAAAACTGTTTGCATGATTCACCCATGCACAAGCACACAGAGAGGGTGAGAGAGATCTTTTTAGTTTATGCTCTTTAGGGAGGTGCCGATTCTGGTGATTGATTCCCAGATAGGGATTTGCTTGAATCTGAGTCGTTTTCTTCTGAGACGTTATGGATGTTGAAGCCAAAGAGCTTTAGAGGCGTGGAGGTGATGATACTTGGTTTTGTAAGATAATCAATTTCAGCCATGAGAGAGATGGAGAGAGAAGCTTGGTTTAGATAACACATAGAGAGAGATCATACGGATTCAAGTGGGTTTTTTTTTCCTATTCATATTTGTTTTTTAGCTGGCAGCAAAACCTAACGTATGCTAAGTTTGCTATAAGAAAACGTTAGAGACTTTTAAATGAGGTGGCAGCTTCTACACCTCATTTCTTTTTCTTAAATTTAGAACAAAATTCTTAAAAAAATCACATGAAAAATAGGACTTTTGGTTCTTCTAACAATATTTTAATATAAAAATTATTTATATTTCTTCTCATTTTCCTCTAACATTTATTTGAAACAATATTTAAATTGTCGGACACAAAATTTCCTCTGACCTAGCTCGGAGGACATTTCCTTTAACCCTCTCTAATAAATGCCAAATATTATTTAACATGTTTGAGTTCCTAAAAAATAAATGTTTGGGTTTCTGAATTAACAGAAATGTAATTAATGGCCATTAAAAATGTTGAAGAAAAGATGTGCAAATGGAATCAATAAGGTTGTCACTTAGCCTGCACCTAGCAATCAAGACAGCAAATTCTAAATATATCCTATCAATGGTTGACAGAACCAAATGCTCAAAATTAGACTTCACCATTTTAGTACGGGGACTCGGATCATCTAGAATTCCTGAGGGCCTAGAATTAGTAATTTGGACCGTTGGTTTTCATCCAACGGTCCTAATTACTCCACAAAGAAAATATTATTAAAAAATTATTTATATTTAAAAAAATAAATCAAAATCAAATAATAATAAAATTTTAAAAAAATTAAAAGATGTGGGGGTGGCTGGCCACCCCAAGTGGTGGCCGACCACCACTATTGAGAGGTTAGGGGTGGCTGGCCCTTGGGGTGGCCGGGCTAAAAAAAAAAAAAAAAAGCTTTGGCCATTGGGGGTGGCTGATCCACCCCCAACTGGTCGGTTGGGGGTGGCTTCTGCTACTCACATGTCCCTTGTGGACGGATTAACTAACCCCCAAGGGCCAAAGCCAATTTTTATTTTTTTATTTTTTTAATTTTTTTTTAGGGGGGGTGGTCGGACCACCCCCATGGGCCAAGGGGTGGCTGAAGCCACCCCTAACCTCTCAACAAGGGTGGCCGGCCACCACCTAGGGTGGCCAGCCACCCCATCTCTTTTAAATTTTTTTTAAAAGTTTTTATTAATTTTGTATTATTTAATTTTGATTTATGTTTTAAATATAAATAATTTTTTAATAATTATTTATTAGTGGAGTAATCTGGACCGTTGGATGAAAACCAACAGCCCAGATTAAGAATTTGAGGCCCTTAAATTCCTGAGGGAATTCGAGGGAATCCTGGTCCTTAGTAGGGTGATTAGCAATTCTTGTTAATGCAATTAACTGGTAGAAAATATGTGCAAATGGAATCAATAAGGCTGTCACTTAGCCTGCACGTAGCAATCAAGAAAGTAAATTCTAAATATATCCTATCAATGGTTGACAGAACTGAATGCTCAAAATTAGACTTCACCATTTTAGCAGGGTTATTAGCAATTCTTTTAATGCAATTAACTGGTAACTTCATTTAACCCACTCTAATAAATGCCAAATATTATTTAACATATTTGAGTTCCTAAAAAATAAATGTTTAGGTTCCTAAGTTAGTAGAAATGTAATTAATGGCCATTAAAAATGTTGAAGAAAATATGTGCAAATGGAATCAATAAGGCTGTCACTTAGCCTACACCTAGCAATCAAGATAGCAAATTCTAAATATATCCTATCAATGGTTGACAGAATTGAATGCTCAAAATTAGACTTCACCATTTTAGTAGGGTTATTAGCAATTCTTTTAATGCAATTTTTTTTTTTTTTTTTGAAGGGAAAATCAATTTCGTAACAATTTTGTTATTTAATTTGGAAAATCAATTCTAAACAAAATCACCAATCCTTATAGGAATGATCTCATACTTGCCAACTATACTATCGTTTTAATCTTGTACATCTGCGATTAAAACGTACCGGTTATTCCCATATTAATTTAGGTCGATAATTGGCAAAACACATGTCTTTCCTTAGACACGTGATTTCTGGAGAAGGTGTAGCAGTTGACCTGGAGAAGGTCAAGGTAGTGGTGGAATGGACTAGGCCAATTAGCGTGTTTCAGATTCGGAGTTTCTTAGGACTCTCTAGTTATTATTGACACTTCATCGAGGGTTTTTCGAAGCTATTAAAACCACTTACTGCTTTGACTAGGAAGAACACTTGCTATGTTTGGACGGACGAGTGTGAGAAGAGTTTTCAAGAGCTGAAGAAGTGTTTGATAATTGCTCCTTTGTTGGCATTACCTACGGGATCTGGCAATTTCGTAGTGTATAGCAATGCCTCTAAGATGGGATTAGGGTGCGTGCTTATGCAAAACAACAATGTTATTATCTGCACTTCACACCAACTGAAGACTTATGAGGAGAACTATCCTACGTACAACTTGGAGTTGGCAGCAATCGTGTTTGCCTTGAAGTTCTAGAGACACTACTTGTATGGCAAGAAGTGCAAGATCTACATGGATCACAAGAGCTTGAAGTACTTCTTTACTCAGAAAGAGTTTAACATAAGACAAAGAAGGTAGCTGAAGCTAATCAAGGATTATGATTGTGAGATCAATTATCATCCTAGCAAGGCTAATGTAGTAGCGGATGCGTTGAGTAGGAAATCAACAGTGTAGCTTGCCGCTCTTAGAATTTCCCAACCTCAATTGAACAAGGAATTCACTAGGATGAGACTAGAAGTAGTAGGCGAAGGTGTGACTGCACACTTGACTAACTTGATGGTTCAGTCAGAGCTGCTTCCAAGGATTAAAGTTGTTTAATTGGAGAACCCTGAGTGTACCAAGATTAAGCTACTATTGGAATGCTGCCTTATGAAGCACTTTACGGACATAAGTGTCAGTCACCCTTATTTTGGGACAACATCGATAAGAGGCAGACGTTGGGCCCAGGACTGATCTAGGATACTCGAGACAAGGTGCATATCATTAGGGAAAGGATGAGTGCAGCCTAAAGTCGGCAAAAGAGTTATGTTGATAATCGGAGGCGACCATTGGAGTTCAAAGTAGGGAATCATGTATTCCTTAAGATATCACCCATAAGGGAAGTGATACAATTAGGGAAGAAGGGGAAGCTCAGCCCCAAATTTATTGGACCATTCAAGATCATCCAAGGAGTGGGGAGATTGGTGTACAAGGTCACCTTAACCCAGACTTGGTGGGGACACATGATGTTTTCCATGTCTCGATGTTGAGGAAGTACATCGCTAACCCTGACGTAACTGTGGAATATGAGCTGTTAGGAATACAAGAGGGATTGTGATGCCCTACCCAATGGGAATATCACTTAACTAGTAATTGACCCCACAGCGCACCATCCCAGCCATGTCCCTCCGAGACATGACCTCCGGGAAAACACCTTCCTCGTCGTAACGAGAAAACTGCAGCGGAAGACTTTACCAAGACTATGGGATCAAGAGATAGTAAATGAAACATCACACAAGATACCAGAGAAAAAGTATTGCATCCATAATATAATAAAGAGTCACCAAATGTATTGGTCATTAGACTGTCAACAGGTACATTCCCAAATAAGATACTACAACATTGTTCACAAAAGATCAACAGATCAAAGCCTAGACTTAAGCTTCAACAAAGCTAATGAGATCAGAATCTCTATTATGTTTGCACAAGCAGATCCTCCATCCTCCCACATCGTCCTAAGCCACACAGGATCCATATCCTCAAAGATCACACGAATCAGGTCCTGAGCAATCACCCAAGTAGGCTTCGATAGCATCCTCGTCTAAAGCAACTAAACCGCACAATTATTTGTAATGATGGGGAAAGATATAAAATAAAGGGGGTAAGTCTAAGACTTTGTGACCTTTAACGCAGATAATGCCCATGCCAGTTTTAGTAATGAACTCATTTGTTTAATAAGCAAAAGCAGTTCCATCATGACAGTTTAATTATGCGTGATATATATATATATAGTAATGATATATGCATATGATGTAAACAATAGTCATAGTTCAACAGTATGGTCTACCCGAGATATTACCCCTTCTCAGCGGGGTTGATGCTGTCCCAAGGGACCTATAATATAATGCCAGTGCCCTAGCTATTGTACAACATACCGTATGTAACATTAGCAGTAAGATTGGGTCCGACCCCGAGTAACCCACACCAACTAATGACGTCCGTCCTGTGGTGACCGAACCATTGGGAATGGTTGCATCAAGGTCACAAAACCAATGGATCCACAACCCTCAACACATACATTTGACCATAAAGCTAACATGTATAGTAAGCCCATGGCCATTGCTAACGCACATACCGGTGTACCATGTCATACGATGCAATTATCTTGTTTGTATTTTACATGCATGTTATTTTATAAGTCCCACTTGGTTAATATGTTCAGCACAACGTTTTTCCCAAAAATACGATCACATTGTGGGCAATGTGACATTTTAAGTTTGGGGGTGGGGTAGATTTGTGTGTGTAAACATTTTGGTTTTTGTGTGTAAATATTTTTGTAAAAAAAAAAAAATTTACACTATGAGATCGACCGTGCGTTGTACGTTCGATCGCAGACATGGGCCTACGTTCGAACTCACTTGCATTTGTTCGAGCGTAGGACCCCATCTCACACACACACTCCTACACTCATGCGATTGAACGTACTCGGTACGTTTGAACGTAGACCCCATCTTCACACACACATTTAGCATGAATGCGATCGAATGCACGTACGTACGTTCGATCGCATGCGTTTTTAGCCCTCACGTGACCCTTTGTAGGTCACTTTCCCCTCTTCCCCTCTCATTTCTCAGCCGGCCGTACAGCCCCCTCTTCCCTTTTCTCTCATCTCCCATGCACCCAAGCCTCACCAACCCACCGTTCCACCACCACCCATCATCTCCCATCACCACCACGCAGTCACTGCACCGCCACCGCGCCGCCACAACCCCATTTTCACCCCCATTTCCCCATTTCCATTGTTTCTCACCGAACCCAATTAATCCCCAAAATCCCCAATTTTTTCCCCTATTTTTGATTAACAAAGGGCACAAATCCACTCACAGATTGTGCCCCTTGTTTGCTGTGTTGGTTTTATTTGTTTTTGCAGGTGGTTGGGTTGTTTTGTGAGGGGGTTCTCAAACCCTTTTGTTTTCGGGGTGCCCACCAGGTGTTCGGTAAAAAGCCTCAAAGAATTTCCAGCATGCCTAGAGGGCGAGGTCATCTTCTCGGTCCTCTGGGACCCATTCCATAGTTGCCAGACCCCCCATTGAGAGCCGAAAGCTCATCTTGGAGACTTCGTTCGCCATCAAAGACGAATTCTCTAAGAACGAAGCTACAAAGTGGGCGGTTCAAGAATTGAAGCGTCGGGGATTAAAGAGGTTGTTCAAGCCCATCACCTCCACCGCATATGAACGTCTGGTCAGGGCTTTTTATGAGCATCTGAGGCACGATTGCAGCCGGCCAGACGTTCTTGTCTCTTCCATCGATGGCAGAGACGTGGAGGTGACCATAGTCGACGTAGCGGCTGTTCTAAAATGTAGCCATGAGCCTCCTGAGTCGGATGTACCTTGAATTGACTGCCCCTCCATGCTCACCATTGAGGACATCGTCTCCGACATGTGTGAGGGGCAATATTCAAATAGGCACTGGAACAGAGCTAGCAAGGCGAAGATTCCTCTGAATCTTTGGTTCGTGGACGTCGTGCTATATAGGAATGTGTGTCCTTTAGGACACAAGACACAGAGACAGGACATGTTCCTCAATGCCCTTTATGCGTTCCACAGAGGCTTTTGGTACTCCATTCCCGAGATCATATGGAGACAGATTTACAAATTCTGGAAAGGAGTGCACCACAGAGTAGCTGAGCACACGAAGACTTGGGGTTTGCCTTTCCCCTTTCTTATCACTCACATACTTAGAAAGAAGGGGATTAAAGGCAATGCTACGGACGGGCCAATCATTGAGAGCCCACACTTCGGCTGCATCCAGTGGAACCAGAGTTGTTCCCACATGCCTAGAGCCGCAGCAGCCTTAGAGCCAGAGCTAGAGCCAGAGCCCATGGACATTCATGAGATGGCAGCTGAGCAGGAGAGAACAGTTGAGCCAGAGAGGGTGGCAGAATATGATGACCAGCCAGAAGAAGAAGAATATGAGGAGACGATCACCCTCAGCGCTGCTGATTTTTATGCTCTGGAGGACACCCTGGAGGACATCCGATTCCAGATTGCGGACATACAAAGGGATGCACGTTAGGACAGGCTTGAGACCCAGGACATGCTGTGGGCCATTTTAGACAGGCTGCCACCAGCTTAGTGACGTCTCCAGGATGTGTTGGTTATTTTTACACCCCTTGCACTACATTTGTATTTTCTATATCCGCACACTGTGGACAGTGTGAATTTTGAGTTTGGGGGTATTTTTTGTGCACATTTTGTTTTCATTTATGAAGTTTATTTTAATTATGGTTTTATTTTCTTTTGTAAGCTTAATCTAATGAACATATGATCACTTTGTTAAGGGAATTTAAATTGTGTTACTTTCTTTGGCAGCATGAGATATTATAGTTCAATTTGATTTTCACAAGCACATTGGCACGTAAATTTTGCGGTATGAATTCTGAGTTAGTCATGTTAGTTTTGTAAGCTTGAATGCAGTTGGGTAACCCATTGGAAAAATAACCTTTATTTTTGTTTAAAAAAAATATATATCAAAAAAAAATGATGATGATCATTTTGAGCTTTTCACCTAGTAACCGGATCTCTTGCCTCATTAAGCATTGAGCGTTCGCGTAAAAAAGTGAGAAGTTAGACTTGGTTAGCGAAGCTTCGTAGCCTCTTTGACTCGAGTTAGTAGGTCCTTAGGGGTATTTTTACACCTAATGCCCTAAAACCTTTTGGTTTGGGAGTCATTGACTTAACGCTTGATACATGGGTCAATTAGAAAGCTTAAGGGAGCTAAGCAAATAAAAAAAAAAAAAAAAACTCGGTTATTGTGTCTAATGGGTAGTCTAATAAATTTTGAGTGTCGAAGCAAGCATGACTAAAATTAGTTTTGAAGTCCCATATTTATGTGCTAAATTCACTTTCACTAGAATTGAACTGTGTGATGTCTCATAATGCCATGTTTGTAGCTTGATTAATAATTCCCTGAAAATTGTGAAGATGATGTTTGTTTGGTTAAGTTTGCTCATGAATAAGAACCATAATTGTTATATTGTTGCATTGTTGAGAATAAAATGTTGTACAATGTTTGTGGGTATCATTCCTGGAAAACCCTCATGAGACTTCACTCGTCCTCTAGGGAATCCCTAAAGGTTTAAAAAGCTTGTTGCATACGCTAAATGCAACTGTTCTCCCACGAAAGCGGACCTATGTTTTAATTATGTTTTTCATTTTTGTTTCGCTAAGGGACTAGCAAAATGTAAGTTTGGGAGTATTTGATCGGTGCCAAATATTGTATATTTGACCCCCTTAACTTATATTTGTTAAGCCTTTAGCACTGTTAATATCTAGCATTTTTAGTTGTTTTTAGTGTTTTGTGGTGTGCAGGTCATTGCATCAACACATGGCTACCAAGGGCAAAATGACTTAAAGAGATGTTATGGAGCTCCTGCCAGTGCGTTCGACCGCACTTGGTGCGATCGAGAACAATTGCGGTCGAACGCAAGGAGCAAGTTCGAACGCACTCCACGTAGACCCGTGTCTCGCGCAGTTGCCCTAGCCGACCCTAGCTTCCATTGCTTCCAGCCTTGTGCCATGGCAGTTACGTGCGTTCGATCGCAGAAGTCACGATCGAACACATACATCAGTACGATCGAATGCATGGCTTGCGTTCGAACGCAGTCCTATGACCTGGCAGCACACTAGTCTTCTATAAATAGGACTCTTAGTGTATTTTGACGTGAGTTCTTATTTTGGGCGCCTTTTTAAGAGCATTTGCCACTGTTTAGGCCCTACTCTGCCCATTTATTTGTAGCACTTCATTATTTATTTATTTTAATGCTTTCCTTTAATTTGTTCTTGCTTCCTTTGCACATGGGAGGCTAAATCCTCAACTAAGGTTGAGGATGTAGCCTTACCATCGATTCTATGTTTGTTATTTATGCTTAAGTTATTTATTTCCGTCATTTTATTAGAGCTTTGTCGTTTCGAACTTGGTTGAGTGACACAACCAAGTAAGATTGTGCCGTAGTTGTTTATTTTTAGTTTTTCGTCTGATGGATACATTTCATCATTCGGGTTACGTTCATTTATCCATTGTAGTTAGTGTTAAATCACTTTCACTTTGGATCCTTTGGACCTAACTCGTTCATGTTTTGTCTTTTGTCAAATGGACAGATTCTTTGAATCCTTCGATAGGCGCAAAAGACTAAGTGTTGTTTTAATTGATAGACGGATTATTTTAGCTTAGTGTTTTTAATTAGCATTCTTGAAATGGTGAGGTGAAATCCTTAACCTTAGCTGTTTATTTGTTTACTTTACTGCATTAACTTAGTTTACAATTCCGTTGACACAAAATCACCCACTCGGAGCTAGGTTAAAGTGATACTAACCTAGACGTAAAATTAATCTGTTAACAACCACGGTTCTCTGTGGGATTCGACACTCGTACTTGCACAACCACTAAACTGCAAACGATTCGTGCAATTGGGCGAGTACTATTTTTGGAACGACCAAACTACGAGTAGTACAACGACGTAATTAAAAGCTAAAGATCGAACGTTACCTCCTTGAAACAAAACCGCAAGAGTTCTGCCTCACGAACGTTCCGAAGCTTGCAAACGCCTCACACACATGTCACCAACCACTCACAAACACTTGGAAACACTCTGGGAACACTCTGGCAGCCTGGGGGCGTTTTGAAATTATGAAAAACACGAAAGGGTAGGGTACTATTTATAGGCTCAGAAAGCAGCACATGTTTGGCCAAGGGGCGTACGTCCCGTGGTTCTTGCCCAGTGGTTCCATGGCTGCCTCGTACGTCTAGGTATTAACCAGAGGGTTAATACTTTGGCGTCCTTAGTGACCCAAAGCCCAAATTAATCCCCCCAACTAAGCTACTTATGCCTAGTTAATAATTTGGGTCACTACATTCTCCCCTCCTTATAAGAATTTCGTCATCAAAATTATGAGACAAACACCTGATCAGTGTCAAATTGTGTATATTTGACCCCTTTAACTTATATTTGTTAAGCCTTTAACTTTGTTAATATCTAANTTTTTTTTTTTTTTTTTTTAACTTATGAGTCCATTAAAAATACCAAAAAAAATTTAGGATTGTCACAGCAACAGCCCCAGAGCCAGAGCCAGAGCCAAAGCCCATGGACATTCATGAGATGGTAGCTGAGCAGCAGAGAGCAGCTCAGCCAGAGAGGGAGACAGAACATGATGAGCAGCCAGAAGAAGAAGAATATGAGGAGATGATCACTCTCAGCGTTGCTGATTTTTATGCTCTGCAAGACACCCTGGAGGACATCCGATTTTAGATTGCGGACATACAGAGGGATGCACACCAGGATAGGCTCGAGACCCACGACATGTTGCGGGCCATTTTAGACAGGCTGCCACCAGCTTAGTGACGTCTCCAGGACATGTTGGTTATTTTTACACCCCTTGCACTACATTTTTATTTTCTATAGCCACATACTGTGGACAGTGCGAATTTTAAGTTTGGGGGTATTTGATCGGTGCCAAATATTGTGTATTTGACCCCCTTAACTTATATTTGTTAAGCCTTTAGCACTGTTAATATCTAACATTTTTAGTTGTTTTTAGTGTTTTGTGATGTGCAGGTCATTGCATCAACACATGGCTACCAAGGGCAAAATGACTTAAAGAGATGTTATGGAGCTCCTGCCAGTGCTCTCAACCGCACTTGGTGCGATCGAGCGCAATTGCGGTCAAACGCAAGGAGTAAGTTCGAACGCACACCATGTAGACCCGTGTCTCGCGCAGTTGCCCTAGCCGACCCTAGCTTCCATTGCTTCCAGCCTTGTGCCGTGGCAGTTACGTGCGTTCGATCGCAGAAGTCACGATCGAACGCATACATCAGTGCGATCGAACGCATGGCCTGCGTTCGAACGTAGTCCTATGACCTGACAGCACACTAGTCTTCTATAAATAGGACCCTTAGTGTATTTTGACGAGAGTTCTATTTTTGGGCGCGTTTTTAAGAGCCTTTCCACTGTTTAGGCCATGCTCTGGCCATTTATTTGTAGCACTTCATTATTTATTTATTTTAATGCTTTCCTTTAAGTTGTTCTTGCTTCCTATATACATGGGAGGCTAAATTTTCAACTAAGGTTGAAGATGTAACCTCACCATTGATTTTATGCTTGTTATTTACATTTAGTTATTTAATTCCGTCATTTTATTATAACTTTCTCGTTTCGAACTTGGTTGAGTGACACAACCAAGTAAGATTGTGCCGTAGTCGTTTATTCTTAGTTTTTGACATAACCTTTATTTTTGTTCTTAAAAAAAAAAAAAAAATGATGATCATTTTGAGCTTTTCACCTAGTAACCGGATCTCTTGCCTCATTAAACATTGAGCGTTCGCGTAAAAAAGTGAGAAGTTAGACTTGGTTAGCGAAGCTTCGTAGCCTTTTTTATTCGAGTTAGTAGGTCCTTAGGGGTGTTTTTACACCAAATGCCCTAAAACCTTCTGGTTTGGGAGTCATTGACTTAACGCTTGATACATGGGTCTAGGGGTGTTCAAGCGGAGCGGTTATAACCGCCTCACCAACCGCTAACCGCTTATAACCGCTTTTTTATAACCGCTAACCGTTAACCGCTTTGTAAAGCGGTTATTAAAAACCGCTAACCGCCTATGGCGGTTGCGGTTAGCGGTTTTAGGGGTATGAAAAAGCGGTTATAACCGCTAACCGCTTTTATTTATATATAATTATATAAATATATATTAATTAAATATAAAAAAGAAACAAAACAAAATAGAGTCATCTTGGTGTTTAACACCAAAACGACGCCACATCCCCTCTCTCACTCGTTATATATTATATAAGTCTATAAGATGAAATTCTATTTTGTTCTCCCAGACATTCACATTTCACACAAGCTGCAGCCTCTCTCTTACAAAGTCTCACTCGTTAGGTTTCATCTTAACTTTGAGTTGTACCGAAGCCACAGCCCCTCTCTCACTCGTCTCCGTCTCTGCCTCACTTTCGTCTCTCAGACTCTCACTCGTTAGGTTTTGGTTGTAGTATGTTTTGATCTTGGTTTCAGACTTTCAGTGAGTGGTTTGTAGTGTAAAATAAACCCAAAAAATATGAAAAATGAAGGCCCAAAATATAAAAAAAGTCCAAAGGCCCATTTAAAAAAAAACGTTTAAAAAAACGGTTATAACCGCTTGTTAGCGGTTTGAATAACCACTAACCGCCGGTTATAAAATAACCGCTAACCGCCTAGGCGGAGGCGGTTGCGGTTATTGAAAATCCGATAACCGCCTAAAGCGGAGGCGGTTGCGGTTATTGCAAATAACCGCAGGTTATAACCGCTTGAACACCCCTACATGGGTCAATTAGAAAGCTTAAGAGAGCTAAGCCAAAAAAAAAAAAAGCTTCGATTATTGTGTCTAATGGGTAGTCTAATGAATTTTGAGTGTCGAAGCATACATGACTAAAATTAGTTTTGAAGTCCCATATTTATGTGCTAAATTCACTTTCACTAGAATTGAATTGTGTAATGTCTCATAATGCCATGTTTGTAGCTTGATTAATAATTCCCTGAAAATTGTGAAGATGGTGTTTGGTTGGTTAAGTTTGCTCATGAATAAGAACCATAATTGTTATATTGTTGCATTGTTGAGAATAAAATGTTGTACAATGTTTGTGGGTATCATTCCTGGAAAACCCTCACGAGACTTCACTCGTCCTCTAGGTTTAAAAGGCTTGTTGCATACGCTAAATGCAACCGTTCTCCCACGAAAGCGGACCTATGTTTTAATTATGTTTTTCATTTTTTTTTCTAAGGGACTAGCAAAATGTAAGTTTGGGGGTATTTAATCGGTGCCAAATATTGTATATTTGACCCCCTTAACTTATATTTGTTAAGCCTTTAGTACTGTTAATATCTAACATTTTTAGTTGTTTTTAGTGTTTTGTGATGTGCAGGTTATTGCATCAACACATGGCTACCAAGGGCAAAATGACTTAAAGAGATGTTATGGAGCTCCTGCCAGTGCGCTCGACCGCACTTGGTGCGATCTAGTGCAATTACGGTCGAACGTAAGGAGCAAGTTCGAACGCACTCCACGTAGACCCGTGTCTCGCGCAGTTGCCCTAGCCGGCCCTAGCTTCCATCGCTTCCAGCCTTGCGCCGTGGCAGTTACGTGCGTTCGATCGCAAAAGTCACGATCGAACGCATACATCAGTGCGATCGAATGCATGGCCTGCGTTCAAACGCAGTCCTATGACTTGGCAGCACACTAGTCTTCTATAAATAAGACTCTTAGTGTATTTTGACGAGAGTTCTGTTTTTTGGTGCATTTTTAAGAGCCTTTGCCATTGTTTAGGCCCTGCTCTGCCCATTTATTTGTAGCACTTCATTATTTATTTATTTTAATGCTTTCCTTTAAGTTGTTCTTGCTTCCTATATACATGGGAGGCTAAATCCTCAACTAAGGTTGAGGATGTAGCCTCACCATTGATTTTATGCTTGTTATTTACATTTGGTTATTTAATTCCATCATTTTATTATAGCTTTCTCGTTTCGAACTTGGTTGAGTGACACAACCAAGTAAGATTGTGCCGTAGTCGTTTATTCTTAGTTTTTCGTCCGATGGATACATTTCATCGTTCGGGTTACGTTCATTTATCCATTGTAGTTAGTGTTAAATCACTTTCACTTTGGATCATTTGGACCTAACCCGTTCATGTTTTGTCTTTTGTCAAATGGACGGATTCTTTGAATCCTTCGATAGGCGCAATAGATTAAGTGTTGTTTTATTCGATAGACGGATTATTTTAGCTTAGTGTTTTAATTAGCATTCTTGATTTGGTGAGGTGAAATCCTTAATCTTAGTTGTTTAGTTGTTTATTTTACTGCATTAACTTAGTTTACATTTATATGTTACACAAACACCACTCGGAGCTAAGTTAAAGTAATACTAACCTAGACGTGAAATTAATTTGTTAACAACCACGGTTCTCTGTGGGATTTGACACTCGCACTTGCACAACCACTAAACTGCAAACCATTCGTGCAATTGGGTGAGTACTATTTTTGGTACGACCAGAATCATACTTAAATTTTGATCCAATAATGATTTTAAAAGCTATATTATCTTTAGTCTCCAAGAGATAGTTCAATCGGCTGGGATCACGCTTAATGAAGTAGAAGTCACTAGTTTGTAGAGGTGTCAAAAAAAACCGCAGAACCGGAACCAGAATCGGAAAACCGGGAAACCGGGGTCCCAGTTCTTGTTCCGGTTTGAAAAAACCAAAAACCGGGTATGTAACGCCCCAAGTTCTAAAGGTAAAGCGATTGGGAGAAATTGTAACATTTTCTTAATAAAATAAAATATTCACATAAGATCACTATAAACATAACATTACTAGAGTACTATTATCCCAAAAACACAATGTGCTTGTATACAATAATCTCATAAAAATACAATTACACAATATATACTTGTCCCAAGCGGTCTAATCCATAAAATGGAGTTCCAAAAACTTCAATTGCTACTACTTCTACTAGTCCTCAAAGCAATAAGTCCAAGTATCCCCCTGGTACCCTTGTCCTCAGTACTATAATTTACAAGGCAATCTGAAAAAAGATGAATAGGGAGAATGAGTGAGTTCGACAACTCAGTAAGTAGCCACAACACTAAATGCTATAAAATATGCTATGCAGATTTTTATGTCATAATCTTTGTCATATACAACAATAATTTTTAAAGCATGATGGTTGTAAAATGAGTAATCAGCACTTCCTTTTTACTTTTCTTTGTTGTTTTACCCTTTGACCAATCGCCGTGAGTTTGCTGTTTCCGGTGCACGTTTGGCTTGTCCCGTAGGACTCCTTTGGCTCATCTTGTCGTCACATGGGAGAGCTACTAGGTTGGAAACTCCCCCTAGGTGGAGGCCACCTAGCCGGTAGCACACACCTTCTCGTAACCGTCATTCGGTGTGCTTGCCATGCTACCCTTGCGATTCGGCCAATCGTTGCTTCAGTGCCTCGGGGTTAAACATTTATTATTCATGAATGCACATATAACATTTCATATAATCTTGTAAGCTCATCTATATTCGTATAACATATCATGAAACCTTTATGAGCTCTT
>VIBQ01000078.1:174800-200000 GCA_006937295.1 Carpinus fangiana | reverse complement strand
TTCAACAGTTCTTCCCAGGATGTGATGGAGCCTGGTGCGTTGGAGTCCAACCACTCCGTGGCTCTATCATGAAGTGAGAAAGGAAAGAGTCTAAGGTGGAAAAATTCCTCAGAAAAATTCTGAAATTTGGTGGTAGCACAGATGTTTTTAAATTTTTTAACATGAGAGTAAGGGTTTTCGTGGTCTAAGCCGTAAAAGGAGGGTAACATTTGGATTACATGTGGCTTAAGATCATAGTGGGTTGCATTAGTCGGTGGTAACACAATGCACGAATGGGAACTGACCGCAGTAGGTGCGAACAATTTCCAGAGTGACGTCGTGAAATCCACGTCATAAGCTCTTCTCTGCTCCCCGTTCTTTTCTCTTGCATCTTGGTGCTCCTCGTGCTCCTCCACTCTCGGATTTCTTTGATTATCCCCCATCTCCACTTGAGCTCGATGTGCTCTCCTAATGGTTCTTTCTAAGTCGGGATCTAATGATGTTAACTCTAAGTTCACGGATCGCCGACCAAGCTTATAACCAACAAAAATTTAACTAAACACTAAGAAAAGAACAATAAGCTAGAAAAGCAAAAATGCAGGAAAAATAAAGAAAACAATGGAACAAAAGAGCAAACAACAAGATGGCAAAAATAGCTATGAACAAAAACTACTCAACAATATACCAAAAGTAGCATGTCAACAAATCAAAGCAACTATAAAATGATGCAGTAAAAACAGAGCAGAAATAATAAAAACAGAGAATAAACTTAACTAAAATAACCTAAACAGCAGCAAAAATAAAATAACTTAAACAACTAAAAATTTAAACTAACAAAATTATTAACTAAACACATGCAAAATATATAAACAACTAAAAATAAATATAAACTAAACACAGCTAAAATCAGCAAACACAATACTCAAAACTGGCAATTAAAACAATTAAAATAAGTCTAACAATTGATCAAAGCATAAAGAAATTAAAAACTGAACATACTGCCTTCTGGTATGCTGATGCAGGAAGCAGAGGTGCGCTCGAGCGCAGGACAGCACGTTCGTTCGCACAACCGCAAGAATATGGCAGTTTCTGGAAGTGCGTTCGTACGCAACTCTGGTGCGTTCGAACGCAAAACTACACTGCGTATCTGTCAGGGGCCTGTGCTCGCACGTAGACGCGTGATGAGCGTTCGCAGCTGCACGAACGTCCTGGAATAGGCGGCAGTGCGTTGACCGCAAGAGTTGCGCTCGACCACACTGTCGGCGCCTGATTTTTCCAGAAACCGAAACAAAAAGCTAAAAAGGCTAAAAATTAAGCTAGAAAATAATGAAAATAAACTATGAACAAAATTGAAATTGCATAAAATAAAAACTAGTAGAAAAATAAATTCAATCTAAAAATCATATTAATTTTAAACAAAAACAACCGTTCCCCGGCAACAGCACCAAAATTTGATTGTACCAAATTTGGGTACTCGCAATAGTACGAACCGTTAGGTCGTATAGTGCTGCGCAAGTACCGAGATCGAACCACAGAGAGCGGAGTTTTGCAATAAAAACCAATATGACTCTTAAATTAAATATACTTTAACCTAGTCCCAAAGTGAGAAATATTGTCAAACATGAAACGTGCAGAAATTAAATTATTCTAAAAAAATGTAAATAAATATATGGATAAAAGTAACTAAGGTTAAAGACTAACCTCACCCAATATAAAAATTAGCTTAATACATTAAACACCAATTTTCCGTTTTAACAATTTAAACCCTTCAACACACTCTATTGTGGTTATTGACACAAGTCAAACCAAATAATGTGTTTACCATTAAGGAGCTACAATGAGTATTGATTATGGATAAAATCATCCACTGTATCCTTGGATCACAGTGGATATTAAATCAAAATCAATCACTCGTTGTGCACCTGACTTGGAACACATCACAGGATGACTATCAATGTATCAAAACGCACAACCATTCAATTATTTTGTCACGGAAATTAAATGACGAGTACGGAAATTAAATGACGGAAAATAAAGCATTAAATGTATAAGCAAGAAATATAAACTAAGGGTGAGGCTTCATCTTCAACCTTAGTTGAAGAATTTAGCCACCCATTGAACAACAAAGCATAATAAAATTAAAAGAATGCATTAAAATTAACTTCAAAGCAAAAGCTTACAAATAAAAGAGGCAGAGCATGGCCAACAGTAGCAAAATGCTCTCTAAAAATCGCCCAAAAAACTGAGTGTTCGACCAAATGGACCTAGGGTCCTATTTATAGACTAACAGGTCACTCGAGTGCATTCGAATGCAGGCAGTGCATTCAAACGTAATGATGAATTGTGCGTTCGATTGCACTTGGCGCGTTCGACAACAGAAAACCATAACGGCGCAGCTGGAAGCGATGGACTCCTAGGGCAACCGCGTGAGTTGCGGGATGACTGGGACTACGTTCGACCGTGCCCCCTACGTTCGATCGTCAGTGCGTTCGAACGTACCAAGTGCGATCGAACGTACTTGGCAGGGATCCATTTCTTCCCTTAGTGCATTTTTGCTCCTTTGTGGCCATATTTTGTTGTAAAGACCTGTACAACTCAAAACACTAAAAACACTAAAAATAATTAGATATTAACAGTGCTAAAGGCTTAACAAATATAAGTTAAAGGGGTCAAATATACACAATTTGGCACTGATCAGGTTTGTGTGTTGTTGTTTTGTGTGTTGTTGATGGGTCATTGAGGCCTGAATTAACAAATACTGTATAACTTTTTGAATTTGTGTATTTCGTATCGGTAGGTCTGAATTAACAAATACTGTATGACTTTTTAAATTTGTAGAATGAGTGTGTATGTTAATGGTTGTTCTAATTTCTATGTTAACACGTTCTATTTCGTGTCCTATTTGCATGGTGATTGACCTAACCCAATTTTAACAAAGGTATAAATTTGCTTATAACCATAACAATACAAATGAACATAACATGTTGTAAACCCTATTACAACATCATCAAATAATAACGGCACATTACAAAAAAATAATAAAAGAGGTTGTAACAAAAGCGCCGCCATAATTACAAGGCATTGTGGCGTATGGTTAAAAATTAGCCACTTAAGCAAAAACACTAACATTGTCATTGCGTTGTTCACTCAACATAAAAACACCAACTAGGCCAAGCAAAAACACCATTGTGTGAATAACATATTGTCAAGTTATGGGCCCAATCCCACGTGACAACATAACAAAATGACATTGAAACCATAACAATACAAATGAATATAACATATTGTTGTAAACCCTATTACAACATAATCAAAAATAACGGCACATTACAAAAAAATAACAAAGGAGGTTGTAACAAAAGCGCCACCATAATTACAAGGCATTGTGGCATATGATAAAAAATCAGCCACTTAAGCAAAAACACCAACATTGTTATTGCGTTAGTTACTCAACATAAAAACACCAACTATGCCAAGCAAAATACCATTGTGTGAATAATATATTGTCAAGTTATAGGCCCAACCCCACATAGATATAACAACACTTAAGTAAAAAAAAAAAGTTCATGAAAAACACATCATTGTGTTACACATGTTCGGCTCCTTCGTACACGCGATGGTCCCGCATTTCTTTCCGCCTACGGTTCATGAAAAGAAAAATATTACGTAGTTAACAAAAAACATAACAACAAACATACCACGTCCAAGAACTCATGTAAACATTTTCCCAATTTCAAATAGAAAAAAAAAATAAATAAATAAATCACGTTAAATAAACATAATGTAGCCAACAAATCAGTAATGGACTTAAAAAGGCCTTAAACCCATCGATACCTTAAAACCATCACTCAACTATATACTATTTTCTCTAGAAAATGCCTTAAAAATCAGGTTCGACCTTATGGATCAACAGACGAAATTATTTTTTTCCTCAAATATACATGTGCCGGCTTAACTAGAAACTAATGGTTTTACTTGTGACTGTGTCACCCGACGTGTACGAACACTTCGTTGTGACGACTTCCCTTATGTTCCTACCTGTGGTTGAGCTTGTGATCCCTACAATACATTAACCAAAAAATTAGGCAAAATCAATAATGGCCTTAAAAGGCCATAAAACCATCACTCAACTATATACAATTTTCTCCAAAAAATACCTTCAACTCAGGTTGGACCTTATGGATCAACAGACAATATTAATTTTTTCACCAACATGTATACATGTGTCGGCTTAACTAAAAAGTAATGGTTTTACCTGTGACCGTGTCGCTCGTCGTGTATGAACACTTCGTTGTGACGACTCCCCTTCCGTTCCTACCTGTGGTTGAGCTTGTGATCCCTATAATACATTAACCAAAAAATTAGGCAAAATCAATAATGGCCTTAAAATGACCATAAAACCATCACTCAACTATATACAATTTTCTCCAAAAAATGCCTTCAACTCAGGTTGGACCTTATGGATCAACAGATGACATTAATTTTTTCACCAACATGTATATATGTGTCGGCTTAACTATAGTTTTACCTGTGACCGTGTCGCCCGACGTGTACGAACACTTTGTTGTGACGACTCCCCGTCCGTTCCTACTTGTGGTTGAGCTTGTGATCCCTACAACACATTAACAAAAAGATTAGGCAAAAACTCTATTTATTAGTGAGTTGTATCTGAATATTATTATTTCTTTTATTTTAAACTTAGCAAAAGCATATATAATAATTTATACCTGTGCTTCGCTGCTTAGCTAGGCTTAGCTACCATGTTTTTTAGGCTTCCTCATTTTTAGCTTCCACCTTTTCCGGTATGGCTTCAAAGGTTGCTTGCAACTTTTATAGTTATGTCCTAACCCTCCACAATTTCCACATTTCATCGTATATCCACTTCGGGTAAGCCTGTATGGGTTAGTCAGCTCGTCTGCCTCTCTTCACCTAGCTATCTTCGGTCTACCCGGAGCCCTTCTAATGATAGGTGGCATAATGGGATCGCATGGATCATCAGCTAGCCATGTATTTGGCCCTTTCACACCAAAGACTCTAGGAGCATATCCTTCCATGTACTTCTCCATTTTGTAACATGCATCCAGGTATTCCTCTGGCTTTTGCTTATCCAGGTATATTGCAACACAAGCATGAGGACAGGGGATCCCATTCAACTGCCACCTCCCACAACTACATGTGTGTTGATCTAATCTGACTATGCGGCGTGCATCGTAGATGTGGTCCACCTCGAACTCCAGTTCATTCTGCCAACGACTTATGCAATTCCTAGTATCACTCTTTGACCGCTCCAACTTCTTTTGAATTTTTGGGCAAATGTCAAAATTTGCCGATCGGATACCATTCATTTTCTGTTGGAAGCGGGCCATTATTTGTTGGCGAATGTCTTCAAGCATGGTGAGAATGGGCTTACTCCTTCACTCTTTGATCCAGGCATTGAAGCATTCAACCAAATTATTTAACAACATGTCACTCTTTGTGTGGCATTATTGCATGCCTAGACCATGATTGCTTGGCCACACCACTAAGATAAGTGTGTGCACCTTTGTCCATTTCATAAATTTTTTGCATATGGTGGTTGAATGCATATACGTTGGTTGCCTGTGCAGCCCCCCAAATCTCATCCTTAAAGGCTTTACCTATGTAGCCTCTCGCCTTGCAGTTCGCATACAAGTATCGAATACAAAAGCGATGCTCCGCATGCAACAACACAATGTCAACTGCGGTACCAAGCCCCTACACAACACAAATAAAATGACACACAAAGATGTTTAGAGGAGTAAATTATGANTGTCTCAGCCTCTACCACAGCATATGCAATGGGGAACATGTCATCATTTCCATCTAGGCCTATGGCACAAAGCAACTGCCCTCCACATTCCCCTTTTAGATGGCATGCATCTAAGCAAAGTATCGGCCGACAACCATTTTTGAAACCCCTCTTACACGCACGCCTCAAGGAAAATGTACATTCTCTGGAAGAATGCTCCATCCCTGCAAAAATAAGCACTACTACCAGGGTTCATGCTTAGTATTGCCAATGCATATCGCCTAGTGAGTCGGTATTGACTGGAATGGCTGCCAAAAATCTGATGCAATGCGTCCTTCTTTGTTCTGTAGCACCGAGCAATCGGAACATCAATGTTCAGGTCCCTTTTAACCCTCTGTTGCAAAGCATACGGGGTCCATGTGGGATCATCCTTGAAGTCTTTCCTGTAAACACGAACAAGGTACTCAATGTCACATCGGGTGTTTTCATACTGATTGCCACAAGTATGGGTCGGGTATAAGGTCTTAATCTGCAAACATGTCCTTGTAGCATCAATTGAGGCATGAATCCTCCACTTGCAATCCCTCTTTTTATGCTCTCTACAAACGGCACTAACCCTACCCAAGTCATTGTACCTATAATAGTAATCAAAACCGTTTTGCACAGCAAAAGTCTTTAATGCCCTCTTGAACGAATAGGCATCTGTGAATTAATCCCCTAGGGCAAACGTGACTGGTATCATCAAGTCGTGTTTCTCATTAAATTGCCGATACATCTTTCTTTTTACCTCGTCATAATCACTGTCTCCCAAACTTGCTAGACCATCACTTTCATTTACATCATCAGCTTGATGGTCCCCAACTCCTGCACCATCATTCACATTAAACTCAACACTGTCCCACTAGTGGGCCGTTCCCTCCCTTTCCTTTCGCACCTCATTAGAATCGTAGAAGAAGTCTTCGTCTTCGCCATCAGTATATTCAAACTCGCTCAACAAATGCTTTACAACCTCATCAATTCCCATAACATCTTTGTTCTTCCGAGGCTTACCACGCTTTTTGTGTCCTCTACCAGTTTCGGGCACAGCATTAACACCAACATTGTCGTGTCCTAACGGTTTAGTTTCTGGCACATCATTAACACCAACATTGTCGTGTCCTAGCGGTTCAGTTTCGGGCACAACATTAAAGCTAACATTGCCGTTGCCCTCATCAGATACATGATGGCCTTCAACAGGTTGACCTTCTTCTCTTCTTCTTGTCCTTCATTCCGAGAAAAATACACAATTAAAAAAAAAAAACAAAGCAAATTTATAACAACAATCAGTTACAATTAACTAACCATCTTCAAATTAAAATATAAAAATATAATACATAAAACCATAAAAAAGTGACGACAGGTGTACCTGCTCGGCTGGTGGTCGAATGCTCTCTCCAAAGTCTCACCTTTATTTCTCTTCTTCTTGCTCTTCGTTCTGAAAAATTACACAAACATTAAAAATACCCTTAAACAAACAAAACAAATTTATAACAACAATCAGTTACAATTAACTAACCATGTTCAAATTAAAATATACAAATATAATGCATAAAATGATAAAAAGGATGCAGCAGATGTACCTTCCCTACTGGTGGTCGGATTTGACCTAGTGGTCGGAGGCTCACTTTCATTCTCGCTTGTGATAATAATACATTTAGGTGTACCTCCCCGGCTGGTGGTCGGATGCTTACTTACATGCACGCTTGCAGTGGAGGTCCTTCTGTTTGAACGAGTCCTGGGAACAGATGTGCCTCTTCCTGTTTTAAATTAAAAAGATGAAAACATCAATTCACTAACCATTTTCAATTTTAATAAATCAAATATAATACACAAAATGATAATAATAGAATAATTTGTACCTCCTCGGCTAGCGGTCGGATGCTCACTTGGTTGCTCATAGTGAGGCACACTAGCGGTGGAAATCTTTTTCCTTGAGGGCGTAACCTTGCGGGCAGCCTTAGTTTTAACCCATACATGTGGACTTTTACTTTGTGTTACTTGATAATCTTTTATTTGTTCACTTGTCTTAACTCCACCCCCGGCTTCACGGTCAGCCATTTGTACTTCGTCCACCCCACCATCCCCGTGTTCATGGACAGGCGTATGTACTTCATCCACTCCACCATCCCCATGTTTATGACCAGCTGTATGTACTTCATCCAACCCACCACCCCCTTCGCCAACTTGTGTTTGAGAATATTCAAGCAAAAGAGTCTCATTTATCATAACAGCATGGTCCACCGAATGTTCAACATATAGATGAACAACTTCAGATTCATAGTCTTCAATAATGTTTAAAAAATATACAATATCTACATAGGTATTCAAAGGTATCACTTCTTCATGTTCCGCTCCGACATTGTACCAACATTTAAAATCGTTCACGTATCTGAAATCCTGAACCAAATCTTTTAGTTCCCACATAGTGGAAAACTGAACATCATACCCTGGCACGTCATCGACGTCACCATCTACATAGATAAACGGCGCATGGCACACTATCCCACCGTGGTGGACCTTTAGATCAATAAGCATACCTGTGAACATATGAACGTGTGTAAGAAAAAATGTGAATTACAAATTTCATTTAAAATGCCTATCTAACTTATCAAAATAATAATAAAAAAAACATACCAGATTAAAAACACTTTAGATGGTTACAGGAAATTCTTAAGCACAAACATAGAGGAAGTCACTTTGGTTGCCCGTGCATAAGGGAGTCAATTTATTGTGAATAGTTTGATAGTAATACCAACACAATTATCAAAGGAGACCCAAGGACTTGTAAAAGCAAAATACATAAAACCCAATATGGGAACCAAACCCAGCAATATATTCTCTTCTCCTAGCCACGACAAAAATCAATGAGGAACCTATATATATATATATATTTTAATAACAATATATATATATTTTAATAACAATATATATATTTTAATAACAATATATATTTAAGGACAAAAGAATTTGCTGACAAAGTTAATGTAACCCTACAAGACCACTGAAACTCTAAAACTGTGCATTCCTTCTTTTTTTTTCCTAAACCATCACCACTGTCAGTTTTCAGGGCCACCACAAAACCCACTACCGAAACTTTTTTTTAACTATGACTGCCTTGCTACGTATGGGGACAAAAAAGTTCACAACAAACCCACCATTGGACCACTAAAAAACAGCATAACAAACAAATTTCATCAGCATTCGGGACCACAACTATCACTTTCCAGGGCCACCACAAAACCCACTACCAATCCTTTTCAACTAGATAAAGTGTATGAATTCAAACGAGGATAAAAAGCAACACAACCGGGGATAAAAAGCAACACAACAGGTTTTTTTACAACTTCAGAACCAACCAAAACCACAATAAAAACCTTCTATACGATTCAAACAACAAAACCCCTCAATAAATTTCGGAGATACCTGCTGCTCAGAGATTTTTTTCCAATTTTTTTTTGGAAAAATGGTGCCCTAGTCACCGGAATGTGTGCTGCTGGTGGATTGCTTGAGTCGCAGCCGCGGGTGGACCATTGGTACTGTCTGTGTTGGCGGTGGGTGCGTCGATGGTGCACCGGAGTCTGGGTCGGTGCGTCGGTGGGTTGCTGTCGGGGGAGATAGTGTCGGCCAGATGGGGTCGGGGAGATGCCGCCTCGCACGAGTGGGCTGGGGGTATTGTTCAAAAACCCCCAAGTTTTAAGCCAAAACACACCGTTTTGGCTCTTACCTGGATAGCTCGTCTGACGTGGCATGTGATAAAACGGTGCGTTTTATCACAGTAAATGACCGTTATGAAAAGAGTGACGGCAGGGATTTTATTGTAGTTTCCAACCACTCAGGGAGTAAATTTTCAAAAAAAAAAACCCATGCATTTTATCATTCTGACAGGTAAACCCAAGGTGCTATTANACGTATGGGGACAAAAAAGTTCACAACAAACCCACCATTGGACCACTAAAAAATAGCATAACAAACAAATTTTATCAGCATTCGGGACCACAACTATCACTTTCCAGGGCCACCACAAAACCCACTACCAATCCTTTTCAACTAGATAAAGTGTATGAATTCAAACGAGGATAAAAAGCAACACAACCGGGGATAAAAAGCAACACAACGGGTTTTTTTACAACTTCAGAATCAACCAACAACCAACCAAAACCACAATAAAAACCTTCTATACGATTCAAACAACAAAACCCCTCAATAAATTTCGGAGATACCTGCTGCTCAGGGATTTTTTTCCAAATTTTTTTTTGGAAAAATGGTGCCCTAGTCACTGGAATGTGTGCTGCTGGTGGATTGCTTGAGTCGCAGCCGCGGGTGGACCATTGGTACTGTCTGTGTTGGCGGTGGGTGCGTCGATGGTGCACCGAGTCTGGGTCGGTGCGTCGGTGGTTTGCTGTAGGGGGAGATGGTGTCGGCCAGATGGGGTCGGGGAGATGCCGCCTCGCACGAGTGGGCTAGGGGTATTGTTCAAAAACCCCCAAGTTTTAAGCCAAAATGCACCGTTTTGGCTCTTACCTGGATAGCTCGTCTGACGTGGCATGTGATAAAACGGTGCGTTTTATCACAGTAAACGGCCGTTATGAAAAGAGTGACGGCAGGGATTTTATTGTAGTTTTCAACTACTCAGGGAGTAAATTTTCAAAAAAAAAAACCTATGCATTTTATCATTTTGACAGGTAAACCCAAGGTGCTATTATATATTTACCCTTTTAATTAATATGTATCTAGGGTTACTATATATATATAACCCATATATAGATATATATTAATTAAAAAAGTTACTAGCAATATATATATTTTGTAACTTAATTAATTAATTAAGCGTTATAAATATATATAATTAGATTAGTATATATATATTAATTAAGTTACTATAATAATATATATATTATTTTTTATTAAAATAAATTATAAAATAATAAAAAAATCATTTGCTAACGTGGTATATATTCCACGTTAGCCATTTCCTAACGTGGCATATATGCCACATTACTAGAGTTTTTTTTTTTTTTTAAAAAAAAAAATTACTATATATATATATTGTAACTTATTTGTAGGCCTATATATATGAAATATGTATCTAGGGTTAATTAATATGTATATAGTGTTAATTAATATGTATATGACACTTAATTAATTAAGGGTTTATAAATATGCATCTATATAGCTAGCTAGGGTTACTATATGGGGTTTGCTAGGTGTTATCTCCGTAATATTCTCCTGGTGTTCTCCTAGTCTTACTAGAACATGATTTAAGAAAAAACAAATTATAGTACCTTTTTTTTGCCAACAGATTAATTTTTACGAGTTAATATTTAGGTTCTAATGTTTTAAAACTTGTTTTTGGATTCAAAACTAAAACCTAAGTGTGGAAGGTTAACCCTTTAGGGATTGTATCACCCAAAATGGATTTAATCATCATAAATTTAGTGCTAATGCCTCAATTTTGGTGCTAATGCCTCAAATTTGATGCTAATGTCTTAAATTTGGTGCTAATACCTCAAATTTTGTGCTAATGCCTATAAAAACCGGTTGTGGAGGCCACTACAATTTTATTTTTTTTTAAATCATGTTTTACCTAAGTCTGGGAGAACGCTAAGAGAACACTATGAGGAGAACCCTTAGAATTTTCCTTACTATATATATATAGTGTTATATATATTAAATATGTATATAGGGTTAATTACTATGTATCTAGCTAGTCGCTATATATATGGCATGTTATATATATTAAATATGCATCTAGGGCTAAGTTATTATATATATATATAGAACCCTAGGTCATATATATATTAATTAATTACTATATTTATATATACATACATGCCAAGGTACTATATATATAATATCGTAAATCAATCTATATATATATGGTAGGTTTTATTATTATTATTGAAATAAAAATTTTTATCCGAACTCAAACTCGACATTGTAATAGCCCAATTGCTACTATTGAAAACAGCCAGCTCGATATGCTAATTGAACTGTACGAAAATCTATGATCATAATCAATTTTATTTTCCATTTGAATTTATAAAGTAATTAATATGCATGTGCATATATAATTCTTGTGGCATGCATGCACGTATATATATATGTGGATCGTGAAACAACGGAATTGGTTAATTCTCAGTTTTGGCGAATATATATCTGAGAAGTAGGACCGGATCAACCATTTTTCTCCATATTTTTTGAATAATTTTAAAAAATTTATATTTAATTTTTCTTTAAAAAAAATTAGTTTTTTACCACAAGGTAACGTTCCAATTATGGCATGTTACCATAAGGTAACAAGGCATAATGCCACATTACCTTTCGTAACGTGCCATAATGGTACCTTACCTTGAGGTGATGTGGCATAATGCCACGTTACCATAAGGTAACGTGCCATAATTGGAACGTTACCTTGTGGAAACGTGGTATTATGCCACACGTTACCAACCATAACAATAATGTGGCACACTGTTCACATGTTACCAAATGGTGACGTGGCAAATTCCAATGAACAGTTGACACATTAGTAAATGGCGTGTTTTTTGTAGTGTTATAATGCATTCTTTTAGTTTTCCTTTGTCTCTTATTAGCATGAGAGGCTAAATCTTCAACTAAGGTTGAAGATAAAGCCTCACCACCGATTTTCTTACATGTTTTCATGTTTAGTTTGTACTCAATCTGTCGTTTAATATATTGTATGTTTGTTTCAATTCAATTGTGTGACAAAATTTTGATTAATTGTTGTTTATAAATCATAAAACATTGAATATTCATTGTGTTTCGTCTGGGGGAACATTGGATGATTGGATTGAGACAAATATCCACTGTGATCTACGAATACCGTGGATGATTTGATCTGGATTAAATATCCATTGTGATTCTTTAACGGTGGATTCATTGAATGATTCGACAAGATTTTGTGAAAGCAGTAGAATATGCATAGAGTCTAATCGTTTGACGGATGTATGAACTAAGCATGAAAATGTGTGTATTGATTTGGTGAGGCGGACTCTAAAACCTTAGTGCTTTTCTTTAATAGTTTTCAAGTAATTAGTCTAGTTTATGCTTTTGTTCGACACAATCGCTCAAACTTGGAACTAAGTTAAACTAGAATTAGTTTAGATATTTAAATTGATTTTATGCTTTATTTTTCTACTAGTTATTTTATTTATGCATTTGTAATTCAGTTTTTATTTGTTTATGTGTTGTTGTTTAAAAAAAAAAAAAATAGAATAGTATTTGGATGTTTTTGTGTTTGTTGTAGTTTCTGAAATTTCGGTCTCTATTAAAGCGATCGAGCGTAGATTACTTGGGCTCAATCACAATCACGCTTGCGCTCGACAGTTTTCAATTGTGCGCGAGCGCACATTAGACCGATGGTTCTCCAGTGCGCTTTTATGATCAATCGCACCTCTATTACGATGGAGCACACTAGCAGACTGCTATATTTCATCAGACCCAGACCAACGCTCTTGCATAGTCCTTAGACGCTCGAGCGCAGTGTGCTTTTACGATCAATCGCACCTTTGTTGCGATCGAGCGCACTAGCAGACTGCCGCATTCGTGCATGCTTACGATCGATCGCATCATTCCTACACTCGAGCGCATATCTGTAGTCAACAGCAACAAACTAGAAGCAGCTAAGTACTCAGTTTTTGATTTTTTTTGGTTTATTGTTATTTTTCTTCATTTGTTTATTTTTTTTAGTGCCTGTCTTTTATCTTTAGTGTGTTGTTATTAATTTTTGTAAATCATTTTTTGTTTAGTTCGTTTATTTTTTGTGTATGCTTGGTTGGAGATCCCAAAACTTAGCTTTAATACCTTTAGATCCCGACCTAGAGAGAAATCTTAGGAGAAGTCATAGAACACCCGTTGAGATGGGCGACAACCAGAGAAATGCACATCAAGAGGAGAATCTGGAGTATCATGATGCGAGACTAGAGAATGAGGAGCAAGTTAGAGCTTGGAACGTGGACTTCACTACATCACTTCGGGAGTTGTTAGCACCTGTTGTGACTAGTTCCCACTCGTGTATAGTGCTGCCACCAACCAATGCCACCCATTTCGACTTAAAACCACATGTCATCCAAGTCCTACCTTCATTTCATGGTCTGGATCATGAAAACCCCTACGGCCATGTGAAGACTTTCAAAGATATATGTGCCACATTCAAATTCCAGAACTTCTCAGAAGAGTCGGTCCATCTTAGACTTTTCCCTTTTTCCCTTCAAAATAGAGCCAGTGCATGGTTGGATTCCAACATGCCCGGGTCTATTACATCTTGGGAAAGCTGGTTGACTAAATTCTACAATAAGTTTTCCCAATGTCTGCAGTGAATGAGTGCCGAAAGGAGATTAGTTCTTTCACTCTAGAAGAGGATGATAAGTTTTCTGAGAGTTGGGAGCGTTTCAAAGATTTACTAATAAAATGCCCTCCACATGGATATGAGAAGTGGAGACTCGTGCAATTCTTCTACCAAAGGTGGACTCAGCCCAATCGTAGCATGATTGAGTCGATGAACGGGGGGGCATTCTTAACTTTGACGGGAGATTTAACATATAAGGCATTGGACAAGCTGGCCGACAACTCACAATAGTGGGATTTTTAGTTGTTGGGATAAATCTGCTCGTAACCCCAAGAAAGGAGGCATCTATGAGTTGAACTTAAAGATAGATGCGCTCACCAAAAGACTTGACACTCTCAACGTAGGTTAGTACATAAATGCTGCCAACACTTTTACTGTTGATAGTTGTTCCTACTGTGCTAGTCCTATGCACTCAGCACAAAATTGTCCATCTATGACGGTCTTTTTCGAGCACCCGATGGAACAAGTGAACGCTTTCAATGATTATCGAAAGCAATCAAATGGACCCTACTCAAAGACCTACAATCCAGGGTGGTGGAACCACCCTAATTTTTCTTAGAAGCTGTAGTGACCCAAATATTTAACTAGGCATAAGTAGTTTAGTTACAGGGTTAATTTAGACTTTGGGTCACTAGGATCAGCCAGAAGGGCATTTTGAGAATTTGTCTTCTGGTTTGTTTTTTGCGACGCACGCTAGGGTTGACGGACGTACGCTCTTATCTTTTAGTGCGGATGTATGCTAAAACACCAGATGTATGCTACTGTCTTTTAGTGCGGACGTACAGTGGTCCTCTATCGAACGAACGCTCTAACATATAGTACAATCATACTCTGTGAACAGTACATCGATTGTACGCCAAAGTGGCGGACGTACGCATCACTATTCATAGAATCCACTGGGTAACACCTGGTCGTACGAAACAGCCTTTGGATCGCCATGTAATAGTACCGGACGTACACCCATAGGACCGGACATCCGCTACTTTTTGGCCCTATAAATACCCCCTCACCCATTTCACACCTATTCCACTCTTAAACCCCTATCTTCGCCCCCAGGCTACTGGTAGACCATTTTATGAGTGTTCGTAAGGTTTCGTGAGTGTTTTGGTGCTGCCGGAGGAGGAACTATCGAGGTTTTGCTTCAAGGAGGTAACGCTCGGTTTTCTTAGCTTTTTAATATGTCGTTATGCTGCTCGGTTTGTAGCTAGTTGTAGTTATTAGCTTAGTTACTCTTTAATCTTGCTTAGGCTAGCGTTACGTTAGCTTAGCATTGTTACTTTTCATAGAGGTTATAATCTATGTTGGGAGGCCCTAGGAAGCCTTTGTTGGACTTAAGAGTCGGAGAATAGACGGACAGTGGAGAAAAAATGTGGTTCTCCCTGAAAGATGTCAGAGCAGAAGTACGGTCTCGTCATCGGACATATGGCCCATCGTGTGATGAGTGCCTAAAAGTGCTTATTTGAACCCCTTAATTTACATTCGTTAGGCTCTTAGTGTTGTTAATATCTAATGTTTTATCTTGTTTTAGTGTTTTAGTGTGTTGTAGGTCTTTGGTGCAAAAGGTGGCTCAAAGGGGAGAAATGAAGCAAAGAAGGAGTCAAGCCCCTGGAAGTGCGTTCGAACGCAACTGCGGTCGAACGCAAGACCCACGTTCGAACGCAGGTCCAGTTAGCCCGCGTTTCCCGCGTTGCCCTAGCCGGCCCTATCGTACATTGCTTCAACCTTCGCCGTAGGCAGTTATGTGTGTTCGACCGCACATAGTGCGTTCGAACGCACATGCGGTCGAACGCAGCGCCTACTCTCGAACGCACACAGCACGGTGGCACACCTGCGACTGAACGCACAGCACCATGAGCGAACGCATGTAGCATTGCGTTCGAACGCACCCCTGACCTGGCAACACACTAAAACTTTGTCTATAAATAGGAGTCGTTGTATTTCATGAATTTCACACTTGGGAGACACTTGGGATGCGTTTGAGGCGCCCTTTATGGCCCAAAACCTCCCCGTTCTTCATTGTAAACACTCCTAAATGTCAATTTAATTTAATGCTTTTATTTGTTTTGCTTTAGTCTCTTATTCCCTTCACCATGTTTTTATCTAATTATTTTTATGCTTAGTTTAATACTCCGTTCGTCATTTACTGTTTTGCTTGTTCGTTTCAATTCAATTTTGTGACAAAGTTGCGTTGATTGTTGTTTGCAAATCGTTAAACGTCGACTTTCGCTGTAACCGGAGATACATTGGATGATTCGTCTTCGAACCAATATCCGTTGTGACCTCTAAACAGTGTTTGCGTTGGTTAGTTCGACAAGATTTTGTAGCAACAATAGGACATGCATTAGTGCCTAATCGATAGACGGACGTATGCACTAATTAATAGCAAATAGAATACGCCTAGTAGCGTAATCGTTGTTAAGTATGAACTAGGCATGTTTATATGTTGATTAAATTGTGGTGAGGTAGATTAGGGACCTTAGCATTTTTATTTCTTTATTTTATTGCTTTTTAATTAAGTTTTATTTTCTGCATGCCTTTATTTGTTTATTTTATTGCATTTTAATTTAGTTTATTTTTATGAATGCCATGTGTTTGATTTTGGGACTAGGTTAAGATAGGATTAATTTAGGCATTTTAGAATTGATTTTTAGCAAAGCCGATTCTCTGTGGGTTCGACACTCGCACTTCCACACCCACTGTATTACAAACGACTCGTGCAATTGGCGAGTACAATTAAATTTGTACATATCATCGTGTCATAGTGGACGTATGGCCTCGAGCCCAGACATACAGCCAGAGTGTTACAGGGAAAACCCTATTTTTACCAGCCGTCCCATAGCTCATGTTTTCTTATTCTAGAATTGCTTTAATAGAAATAGAACTAATGATAGGTCTTTTCTCAGTATTCGAGGTTATGGAGCCTCAAGGGAATTACATGGAGGAGCTTTACAGCCTGGGTGAGTACAAACTAACATGGACGCTTTGTTGTTACTTTTCCTGCATTGCACGTCTATTTTATATATATCAAACATGCATATTTTGCAACTCTCATGAAATACATTTTGGAACTACTGGGAACTCTCTTTTGTGAAAGCGTGTCTCGGTTAATAAGATAATAATGAGACTTGTAAAACTGTGCATGTAAAAGACTGATAAGACTAATTGCATCATATGACATGGTACACCGGTATGTGCGGTATAATGGCCATGGGCTTACTATACGGGTTAGACCACACTGTTGAACTATGACTGTTACTTTATATCATATGCATATATTATATATATATCACCTGCATGATAAACTGTCATCTCATAATGTTACATGTGTTTTATAAATAAAAGAATCCACCAATTAATGACGGGTATGTCATGTGGATTTCTGCTCACTAAGTCGTCGGACTTACCCTTGTATTATTTCTCTTTTTTCTCCATATGTACAATTATACTGTTCTAGATAGTGGATACCGTGAAGCATCCGGTCTTGTAGAGGATTCGATCCAGGAGATACTTGAGGACTTATTGCAAGCTTAAACACTTGCTCACGGTAACTAGTACTTTTGAGTTATGTTGTAGACTTAGGGTTTGATGCATGCTTGCATATTAAGGTTTAGCATAGATCCCTTATACTAATGTTATAGTATGATTTTCGCTGCTTTGATGATCTTTGGTTAGACGCTTTGGTTATACTGATTCAATGATTATAGTACTTTATTACTTTCGTTGCTTAGTATCCTTTGTTTTTGAGGAGTAGAGGTCCCAGAGGTCTTGTTAGGAGTGGAACAAGGTTGGGAGATGAACCTTTGGAATTAATTACCAGTCAATTAATTCTCAGGGCATTACAGAAGTAGAAGCAACCAACGAATCAGGGAGGAGCTTCGCATCAAGCTCATAATCAATACCCTCCAAGATTCCCTCAGACGGTTGATCGGTGTCAAATATTGTATATTGGACCCCCCTTAACTTATGTTTGTTAGGCTTTTAGCTGTGTTAATATATGATGTTTTGTATAGTTTTAGTGTTTTATAGTGTTGCAGGTCCTTGCATTCGAATTGCGGTCAAAAGCGTGGAAATGGCCAAGATGCATATCAAGCCCCTGGACGTGCGTTCGATCGCAACAGAATCTGCGATCGTGCGTGATCGTACAAATTTAATTGTACTCGCCAATTGCACGAGTCGTTTGTAATATGAGTGGATGTGCAAGTGCGAGGTCGAACCCACAGAGAATCGTGTTTTGCTAAAAATCAACTTTAAAGTTGCCTAAACTAATTCTATCTTAACCTAGTCCCAAAATCAAACACTTGGCGTGCATAAAAATAAACTAAATCAAAATGCAATAAAATAAAGAAATAAAAGCGACTACAGTCCCTAATCCACCTCACCATAAATTAATTCACAAATAAACATGCTTAACTCATATTTAATAACGATTACGCTACTTGGCATATTCTATTTGCTATTGCATTGTTCATATTTCCGTCTATCGATAAAACCATATGCATATCCTATTGTTGCTACAAATTCTTGTCGAACTAACCAACACAAACACTGTTTAGAGGTCACAACGGATATTGGTCCGAAGATGAATCATCCGATGTATCTCCGGTTGCAGCGATAGTCGACGTTTAACGAATTGCAAACAACAATCAACACATTTTTGTCACTAAAATACATTGAAACGAATAAACATAAATTGAAATGACAGAATAATACGAACTAAACATGAATAAATGTAAACAAATCTATAGTGAAGGGAATAAGAGACTAATGAAAAACAAAATAAAACATTAAATAAATAACTGACGTTTTAGGAGGGTTACACAGTGGAAAATAGAGGGTTTTGGGCCCTAGAGGCGCCTCCCAAGCGTTTTCCAAACGTAAGGTTCGTTTACAAGAGAAAGGGGGATATTTATAGGCTAAATTTAGGGTTTCCGCGCTGCCAGATCAGATAAGGTGCGTTCGATTGCACTAAGTGCGTTCGAAAGCACTCGTGCATGAATTTCGGCATTTGATGGGCACAAGTGCGTTCGAACGTAAAACGTGCGTTCGAACGCACTGCCTTCAGAATTAGCCCTCACATGTGAAATACAAAGTTGTAGATCATTGAGTTAGCTTTCTAAAGACACCAAGATCACCCCAATCGAAGGTCTACAACTCCAGATATGGTTGTTTTGGTGGGACTTGTCGGGTGCGAATTATCGCTCAACTCAAATTTGCTGTCAAAGCTCCCCGAACTGTCTTAAGCCCCAGAGTTGATGGCATTAGCCCCAAATACAACTTAACAACCTGCAAAACACTAAAACACCAAAACTAACCAAAACATTAGAAATTAACAATACTAAGAGCCTAACGAATGTAAATTAAGAGGTTCAAATAAGCACTTTTAGGCACTCATCAGTGCGCAACTGTGATCGAGCGCATAGGCCACGATCGAGCGCACTAGACGTTAGCCGTAATCCCCACATTTCCCTAGCCGGCCCTATGCTCCATCGCTTCAACACTTGCTCTGTGGGCAGTTACGTGCGATCAATCGCACTATGTACGATCGAACGCATTGCGGTCGAATGCAACGCCAATGATCGAACGCAAGCAGGGATGTGATCGATCGCACTGCCTGCAATCAAGCGCACACCTGACCTGGCAGCACGATTTATTTTGTCTATAAATAAAACCTTACCTCATTTCTTGTATTTCTATGTTTTGGGAGGCGCCTTAGGGGCCAGAAGCCCTCTGTTCCTCACTGTGTAACCCCCTAAATTGTCACTTATTTTATTTTAATGCTTTATCTTAGTTTTAATTGGTCTCTTGTTCCCATGTGAGGCTAATCTTCAACTAAGGTTGAAGATGAAGCCTCACCATTATTTTTATATTCATGTCATTATGCTTAGTTTAATGCTTATTCTGTCGTTTAATTTTATGTTTATTCGTTTCAATGCATTTTAGTGACAAAAGTGTGTTAATTGTTGCTTACAAATCGTTAAACGTTAACTTTCGTTGCAACCGGAGATACATCGGATGATTCGTCTTCGGACCAATATCCGTTGTGACCTCTTAAAACAGTGTTTGCATTGGTTAGTTCGACAAGATTTTGTAGCAACAATAGGATATACATATGTGCTTTATCGATAAAAGGAAGTATGAACAAAGTGTTAGCGCTCAGAGTATGCCTAGTAGCATAGTCGTTGGAAGCATGAACTAGCATGATTATGTGTTAATTAATTGTGGTGAGGTGGATTCTAGGCCTTAGTATTTTTATTTCTTTGTTTTATTGCATTTAATTTAGTTTTTATCTTATGCACGCCATCTGTTTGATTTTGGGACTAGGTTAAGGTAATATTAGTTTAGGCATAGAATTAATTCACACAAACACGATTCTCTATGGGTTCGATACTCGCACTTGCACAACCACTTTATTGCAAACGATTTGTAAAATTGGCGAGTACTTATTTTTGGTACGACCAACGGTTCCCAATCATGGTCACTCGGCTCGGCCAGTGTCAACATCTACTTACCAGGCCCCCACTCAAGCCCCAACATCGATGACACAGTCATTGGAAGAGACCCTCAGGGATTTTATGAAAATGACTTGTCAATCCATCAATGACGTGAGGAATTCCACCATGGTGAAAACCTAGGCAATCTCTAACTTGGAGATACAGAAGGGTCAGTTGGCCAATCACTTGGGTGAGAAAGATAAGGGAAAGCTCCCAAGCCAGCCCGTGACCAATCCTAAGGCATTTACGATTGGAAATGCTTCAAGTCAAATGCACAAGCAAGAGCATGTGCAGGCGATTGTCACACTGAGGTCTGGGAAACAAGTGGACAATTCGGTGGTAAAGCCAGAAGCAGACCTAGCTGGGCAAGAAGGGGAAGAGAGTGGCATCAACGAGGAAAGAGATGCTGAGCCATCTACAGCCACCCCCATTGCTGAGGAAGTTCCTAGGTCGTTTGTACCTAAAGCACCTTATCCTGAGAGATTACATGCGCCCAAGAAAGGAGCCAAGTTTGAAGACATTCTAGATGTGTTCAAGCAAATCCAAATCAATATCCCTTTTTTGGATGCCATCCAACAAATACCTTCATATGTCAAGTTCTTGAAGGACTTGATTACAATGAAAAGGAAGACGAATGTCCCAAAGAAGGCATTCATGACTGAGCATGTTAGTTCAATTCTACAATGCAAGTTACCCCTCAAGTACAAGGTCCTTGTTGTCCTACTATTACTTGCATGATAGGAATCAGTTAGATTGAAAGGGCATTATTGGATATGGGAGCAAGTGTCAATTTGTTGCCCTACTTGGTCTATGTGCAGTTGGGATTAGGAGAGTTGAAGCCCACATCCATGACGCTGCAATTGGCTGACAGGTCAGTGAAGGTTCCACGGGGAATAGTTGAGGATGTATTGATTAAGGTGGATAAGTTTTATTTCCCTGTGAATTTTATTGTGCTTGACATGGAGCCAGTTCAGATCGTAGGCAGCGAAATATCTGTGATTTTAGGGCGACCATTTTTAGCTACGGCTAACGCCCTAATCAATTGTAGGATGGGGGTGATGAAGATTTCCTTCCGGAATATGACAGTGGAGTTGAATATTTTTCATATCAGAAAACAACCACTAGATTATGACAAAGTGCAACAAGTATGCTTGATAGAGGAGATTATAGAGGAGGTTGTTGAAGAATCAAGCATAGAGGACCCCCTTGAGGCATGCTTTGCTCAGTTCAGAGAAGATTTAATTTGGATAAGTTGATAGAGCAAGTAGATGCAATTTTGGAGGCTGCTCCTCTAGTGAGCAGTGAGAAGGAGGAGACAGTAGTATCAGATCCCCTCAAGAAGGAACTTAAGCCTTTATCAGACAATCTTAAGTAAAAGTTCCTAGGTCCAGTAGAGTCTTTGCCTGTGATTATAGCTTTAGATTTGGTTGATGCTCAAGAGGAGAAATTATTGGATGTTTTAATAGAGCATAAGGAAGCTATCCGCTGGACCATTGAGGATATTAAGGGGATCAGCCCCTCGGTGGCGATGCACAAGATACATTTGGAGGAGAATGCCAAAACATCAAGGAAGCCACAGAGAAGGCTCAACCCAGCTATGCAAGAGGATGTGAGGACTAAAGTGATAAAGTTGTTGGATGCAGGGATCATATATCCAATCTCTGACAGCAAGTGGATGAGCCCAATTCATGTTGTACCAAAGCGGGCTAGATTGACGGTAGTAAAGAACAAGGACGACATGTTGGTGCCAACTCATATTCAGTTAGGATGGAGAGTATGCATAGACTACTGCAAGTTGAATGCCGCCACCAGGAAGGATCATTTTCCACTCCCATTTATTGATCAGATGGTGGAGCACTTAGCTGGGCACGATTACTATTGCTTCTTGGATGGTTATTCTGGATATAACCAAGTCCCTATGGACCTCAAAGATCAGGAGAAGATGGCGTTTACCTGTCCTTTTGGGACATTTGCCTACCGTCGCATGCCCTCTGGGTTGTGCAATGCACCCGCTACTTTTCAGCGATGCATGGTTAGCATATTCTTTGACATGGTAGAGCAATTTTTGGAGATCTTCATGGATGACGTCTCTGTCTTCGGTTCATCTTTTGAGGAGTGTCTGCACCGTCTCACTTTGGTCTTAGTGAGGTGTAAGGAGAAGAACCTGGTGCTTAATTGGGAGAAGTGTCATTTATGGCTAAGCAAGGTATTGTACCGGGGCACGTCATATCTCACTGGAGGATTGAGGTTGACAAAGCGAAGGTGGACCTGATTTCCAACCTTCCACCCCCATGTACGGTGAAAGAGATTCACTCTTTTCTAGGTCATGTAGGTTTCTACAGGTGATTTACCTAGGATTTTAGCAAGATCGCTAGACCCTTGTGTAAGTTGTTGATGAAGGAGACCCTGTTTATATTTGATGAGGAGTGTAAGCAAAGCATTCAGGGCTCTGAAGAAGATTCTAACGTCCACACCAGTTATTCGGCCACCTAATTGGGGTGTCCCTTTTGAGATTATGTGTGACGCATCAGATTATGCAGTTGAAGCTGTTTTGGGGCAGCGTGTTGATAAACTTCCCCTTGTCATCTACTATGCGAGTAGGACTCTGAACGATGCACAACTCAATTACTCGACCACTGAGAAGGAGTTGTTGGCAGTCGTTTTTGCGCTGGACAAGTTTAGATCCTATTTGTTAGGATCTTAAATCATCATCTACTTGGATCACGCAGCATTGAAGTATCTTTTTTCCAAAAGAGATACTAAATCTTGCCTTATCTGATGGATTTTGTTACTTCAGGAGTTTGACATAGAGATTCGGGATAAGAAAGGTTTCGAAAATGTGGTGGCGAATCATTTGTCTAGGTTGACTGTGGATTACATCGAGGATGCCACTCCTATTTCTGAGACCTTTCTTGATGAGCAATTGATGCACATTGCTCACAATCCTCCACCATGGTTTGCTGACATAATGAACTATCTCGTCACCTGTTTAATGCCTTTGCATTGGGGGTAACAAGATAAGATCAAATTTTTGTCCATGGTGAAGACCTTTTTCTGGGATGATCCTTATCTGTTCAAGTATTGTCTTGACCAAATCATTAGAAGGTGTATATCTGAGCATGACCAATCCATTGTCATCTCCTTTTGTCATAATCATGCTTGTGGAGGCCACTTTAGTGCAAAGAAGACCGCTACAAAAATTTTGTAGTGTGGATTTTATTGGCCTACCCTTTTCAAAGACGCTCATGCTTATTGCATATCTAGAGAGTGCTGTCAGAAGCTAGGGAGTATTTCTAGGAGGAATATGATGGCTCTCAATCCCATTTTGATTATTGATATTTTTGACGTACGGGGCATTGATTTCATGGGACCTTTCCCGAACTCTTTTGGTTATCTGTATATTTTGGTTGCTGTGGACTATGTGTCCAAGTGGGAGGAGGCAGTTGCATGCAAGACCAATGACCACAAAGTGGTAGTCCAATTTTCGAAAAACATTATCTTTGCTCGTTTTGGTATGCCTCGAGCAATCATTAGTGATGGAGGTAAGCATTTTTGCAATCGAATTTTTGAGCAGTTGATGAAGAAGTACTTCATCACACACAAGGTTGCCACCCCATATCACCCACAGACGAGTGGACAGGTTGAAGTTTCTAATCGGGAGATCAAGCATATTCTGGAAAAGACAATGAATCCCACTAGAAAAGATTGGTCTCTGCGATTGAGTGATGCATTGTGGGCATATAGGACAGCATTTCTAGACTGCGATTGGGATGTCACCCTATTGGCTTGTGTACGGGAAGGCCTGTCAACTTCCCATTGAGTTGGAGCATCGTGCATATTGGGCCATCAAGCAGCTAAACTTCAATCTTTTGAAGGCTGGCTCACCAAGGAAGCTCCAACTCAATGAATTAGAGGAGCTAAGGAATGATGCTTATGATTGTGCGAGGATGTACAAGGTACAGATGAAGAAGGTTCATGACCAGAGCATTTTTAGGAGATCTTTCGATCCTGGTTAGAAAGTCATTCTTTAGAATTCATGGTTGCATTTATTCCCAGGCAAGCTAAAATTCGATGGACAGGCCCATTTATTATTCGGTCAGTTTTTCCTCATGGGGCCATCGAGATTGAGGATCCCAAGAATGGTAACACCTTTAAGGTGAATGGACAGAGATTAAAACCATTCTTGGAGTTGAGGAGTATGGAGGTGGAGATGACTCTATTGGAGGTGGAGACGACAGACCATTTATTATACGGTCAGTTTTTCCTCATGGGGCTATCGAGATTGAGGATCCCAATAATGGAAACACCTTTAAGGTGAATGGACAGAGATTAAAACCATTCTTGGAGTTGAGGAGTATGGAGGCTAAAATCCGATGGACAGGCCCATTTATTATTCGGTCAGTTTTTCCTCATGGGGCCATCGAGATTGAGGATCCCAAGAATGGTAACACCTTTAAGGTGAATGGACAGAGATTAAAACCATTCTTGGAGTTGAGGAGTATGGAGGTGGAGATGACTCTGTTGGAGGTGGAGACGACAGACCATTTATTATACGGTCA
>VIBQ01000078.1:125295-166277 GCA_006937295.1 Carpinus fangiana | reverse complement strand
TAGTGTAATTTAGGTAGACGATCCGTGCCAACCGAAGATGGGTTATGCTATTCCATTGATTGTATGAAAACTTATTAAGGGATTTTATAGTTTATGCCTAGGAAAGACGGGTCGTGCCGCATCTTAGTGGTTAGGTGGACGATCCGTGCCAACCGAAGATAGATTATCCTTATCCCTTGATATTGTATTTTCTTGTTCTTTTATAACATACATATTCTGAGTTTCTGGAATTAAATACGGTTACCATTGTTGTGCGGATTGTGGTGAAATCGGTACCTTACTTCTCTCTCTCTCATATATTTACTTTTAATTCTGCATTTACTTTCATGCACTAAAATTCACAATCAATCAAAACTCTTTTAATTAATTAGGTTAAATTTAGTCTTTAGAATTTAATAACGAAACCCCCACAGTCCTTGAGGTTCGACACCCTCAATATAGCCCTATCCTACAGGATTCGTTCTATTGCGAGTGGTATTTTATTATTGATATATTTTTGGTCACAAATTTACCACATCGCCCCAAAACAGCTCCAACAGCGTAATCTGATGCGTCACACATTATCTCAAAAGGTGCACCCCACTTGGGTGGCTGAATAACTGGTGTGGACGTCAGAATCATTTTCAGAGCCCCGAATGCTTGCTTACACTCCTCATCAAAAATAAACGGGGTCTCCTTTACCAACAACTTGCACATGGGCCTGGCGATCTTGCTGAAGTCCTTTATGAATCGCCTATAAAAGCCTGCATGGCCCAGAAAAGAACGAACATCCTTTACTGTACGTGGGGGTGGAAGGTTGGAAATCAGATCCACCTTCGCTTTGTCAACCTCAATTCCCCAATGAGATATGACGTGCCCCAGTACAATACCTTGCTTTACCATGAAATGGCACTTCTCCCAATTGAGCACAAGGTTCTTTTCTTTGCATCTCACCAAGACCAGCGTGAGACGGTGCGGACACTTGTCAAAAGATGAACCGAAGACCGAGAAGTCGTCCATGAAAATCTCAAGGAAACGTTCTACCATGTCAGAAAAGATACTGATCATGCACCGCTGAAAAGTGGCAGTTGCATTGCATAACCCGAAAGGCATGCGACGGTAGGCGAACGTCCCCAAAGGACAGGTGAAAGTAGTCTTCTCTTGATCTTCGGGGTCCACAGGGACCTGGTTATACCCAGAATAACCATCCAAAAAAAAATAGTACTCGTGCCCAGCCAACCGCTCCACCATCTGATCTATAAACAGAAGTGGGAAGTGATCCTTCCTGGTGGCAGCATTCAACTTGAGGTAGTCAATGCAAACTCTCCATCCTGATTGAACCCGAGTCGGCACCAACTTGTCATCTTTATTCTTGACTACCATCAGTCCAGCCTGCTTGGGCACGACATGAATTGGGCTTACCCATTTGCTGTCAGAGATCGGATATATGATCCCAGCATCTAATAGCTTAATCACTTCAGCCCTGACAACTTCTTGCATGGCTGGGATGAGCCTTCTTTGTCGCTCCCTCGATGGCTTGGCATTCTCCTCCATATGAATCTTGTGCATCACCACCGAGGGGCTGATTCCCTTGATATCCTCAATGGTCCAGCCGATAGCTTCTTTATGTTCTCTCAAAACGTCCAATACCTTCTCCTCTTGAGCATCGACTAAATCAGAAGCTATGATCACCGGTAAAGACTCTGCTGGACCTAGGAACTTATACTTGAGATTTTCAGGTAATGGCTTAAGTTCCTTCTTGGGAGGATTGGGAACAATGGTCTCTTCCTTCTCACTACTCACCAGAGGAGTAGTCTCTAGCATCGCATCTGCTTGCTCAAGCAACTTGTCCAAGTCAAGATCCTCTCCAAACTGAGCAAAGCATGCCTCCAGGGGGTCCTCCATGCTTGATTCCTCAACAGCCTCTTCCATGATATCCTCTATCAAGCACACTTGCTACACTTCATCATATTCCAGTGGTTGACAGACCATTTATTATACGGTCAATTTTTCCTCATGGGGCTATCGAGATTAAGGATCCCAAGAATGGAAACACCTTTAAGGTGAATGGACAGAGATTAAAACCATTCTTGGAGTTGAGGAGTATGGAGGCTAAAATCTGATGGACAGGCCCATTTATTATTCGGTCAGTTTTTCCTCATGGGGCCATCGATATTGAGGATCCCAAGAATGGTAACACCTTTAAGGTGAATGGACAAAGATTAAAACCATTCTTGGAGTTGAGGAGTATGGAGGTGGAGATGACTTTGTTGGAGGTGGAGAGAACTCTGTTGGAGGATCCGAGTTATGCAGAGTGATTGTCATCTCCTGTGGAAAGTCTAGCTCAAGACTTTAAACTTAGCGCTTATGGGAGGCACCACTGATTATTTTCCTTGTAATTTGATTTTGTTTGTCTGTTTTGTTTTTGTTTTTGTTTTTGTTTTTGTGTTTTTCAGGTCAAGTGTCTACCATTCAAGTTTAGGGGAGTGTTCTCTTACGTTATGCCTAACTTGCGCCATTCCTCTGGTATTGTATTTCTGGACACATTGGGGACAGTGTGCCATTTTAGTTTGAGGGTAGGGTAGACATTTCTGTGTTTCTATTTGATTATTTGTGTTGTTTGTTTTTGTTAAAAAAATTTTGCTATGTTGTTGATTGGGCATGACTTACATCATAACTGTGGATTGCATGTCATTGGTGTGTTTAACTTGTTTGAACACTGCATATCATTAGAAATCCTAGTATTTGACTCATGTGTTGGATTAGAGAGACTTCACGTGTTTTGATTAATTTTTCACATGCACACTAGCATCGGGTCTATGAGGCATGAGATATGACTCGAGTGTTTTTCTTGATATTTTTAGGTTGATGTGATGTGATGATGAAAACCTTGGCTGTTAAAAAAGGAAATCATCATAAGTTGAGCTTTTCATTGAGTAACCGGACCTCTTGCCTCAGCAAGCAATGAGTGTTCGCGTGTAAAAAGATGAGAAATTCCAACTAAGTGATTGTATGGCTAGTTAGGTTTCGTAGCTCTTTTGGACATGAGTAATTAAGCCCTTAGGGATGTCTCTACATCTAGTGCCCTAAAACCTCCTGGTTTGGGAGTCACTGGCCCAACACTTGTTACACAAGTCATTTAGAAGCTTAAAGGAGTCAAGCATTGCATAGCCTACCAAAAAAAGAAAATTGTAGTTTTCGATTCAAGCCTTGGTTGTTTTTATCACATTACATTCCTATGAATTTTGGGATACGCATCTTTTGAGAATAACTAAATCCCCATTAGCCTGTGTTAGTTCACTTTGCACTTTTTGGAGCATGTGTTGTCTCAATTTTTCAGTCGTGAGTTGAATGATGTTTGGATGCCTAGATGATGTGGTTTGTATGTTCAACTTGTTAAAATTGACTAATGATGTATGAACCATGTGTTTGTGTGAAAGGCTTTGTCTGTCAATAACATAGTACCAATAAAATGTTTGTTGGTATTGTTGCTGGTAAACCCTCACGAGACTTCACTCGTCCACTAGGGATGCCTAGAGGTTTTAAAAGGCTTGTTGCATATGCTAAATGCAATCATTTCTCCCATGAAAGCGGACTTATATTTCTTGTTTTGCTAAGGGACTAGCAAAATGTAAGTTTGGGGGTATTTGATGAGTGCCAAATATTGTATATTTGAGCCCCTTAACTTATGTTTGTAATGCTCTTAGCTTTGTTATTTTCTAATGTTTTTGTTAGTTGTAGTGTTTTATTGTGCTACAGTTCATTGCATAAAAATGCGGTTTAAAGGGTGAACGGGTCCTTGTTAGTGCGATCGATAGCACAAGAGCTGTGATTGAGCGCACTTGCGATCGAGCCTGAGCATTACACAATCGAGCGCATTTGTGATCGAGCCCAAGACGCTGCGATCGAGCGCACACCATGTACACCCAAAATACAAGCATAGCCCTAGCCCATCGCTTGCTCGATTACGCCGTGGGAATTCTGAAGCAGTTGAGTGCGCTCGAGCGCACTGCGTGCGATCGATTGCACTTGCGCATGACCTGGCAGCATTATTTTTCTTATAAATAGCAAAATTTTCTTTTTGTAAAACCTACATTTTGAAGGGGCCTTTGAGAGCAGAAACTCTATATTTTTGGCATTCCTTAGCCTTCCATTCGTCGTTAATTGTTAGCTTTCGATTTATAATGCATTCTTTTAGTTTTCCTTTGTCTCTTATCACCATTGATTTTCTTACTTGTTTTCATGTTTAGTTTGTACTCAATCCGTTGTTTAATATATTGTATGTTCGTTTCAATTCAATTGTGTGACAAAATTGTGATTGATTGTTGTTTATGAATCATAAAACGTTGAATATTCATTGTGTTTTGTCCAGGGGTACATCAGATGATTGGATCTAGACGAATATCCACTATGATCTATGGATACAGTGGATGATTTGATCTCGATTAAATATCTATTGTGATTCTTTAACGGTCGATTCATTGAATGATTTGACAAGATTTTGTAAAAGCAATAGAATATGCATAGAGTCTAATCGTTTGACGGATGTATGAACTAAGCGTGAAAATGTGTGTATTGATTTGGTGAGGTGGATTCTAAAACCTTTGTGCTTTTCTTTAATAGTTTTCAAGTAATTAGTCTAGTTTATGCTTTTGTTCAACACAATCGCTCAAACTTGGAACTAGGTTAAAGTAGAATTAGTTTAGATATTTAAATTGATTTTTACAAAACACGACTCCCTATGAATTCGATCTCGCACTTGCACACACTATATTGCATACGACTCATGCACTTGCTAGTACAATAAATTTGTACACCAAAGACCACTGCAAAGATTTTACAGTGTGGATTTTATTGGCCTACCCTTTTTAGAGATACTCATGCTTATTGCACATCTTGAGAGCATTGCCAGAAGCTAAGGAGTATTTCTAGGATGAATATGACACCCCTCTATCCCATTTTATTGTTGAGATTTTTGACATGTGGGGCATTGATTTCATGGGACCTTTCCCAAACTCCTTTGGCTATCTATACATCTTGGTTGCTATGGACTATATGTCCAAGTGGGTGGAGGCGGTTGCTTGCAAGACCAATGACCACAAAGTCGTGGTCGAGTTTTTGAAGATACTATCTTTGCTTGTTTTGGTATGCCTCGATCAATCATAAGTGATGGAGGTAAGCACTTTTGCAATAGAATTTTTGAGTAGTTGATGAAGAAGTATTTCATCACGCATAAGGTTGCCACCCCGTATCACCCACAAACGAGTGGATAGGTTGAAGTTTCCAATTGAGAGATCACGCACATTTTGGAAAAGATGACGAATCCCAATAGAAAAGATTGGTCTCTGCGATTGAGCGATGCATTATGGGCATATGGGAGAGTATTCAAGACCCCGATTGGGATGTCACCCTATCGGCTTGTGTACGAGAAGGCATGTCATCTTCCCATGAAGTTGGAGCATAAAGCATATTGGGCCATCAAGTAGTTGAACTTCAATCTTTTGAAGGCTGGCTCACAAAGGAAGCTCTAACACAATGAATTAGAGGAGCTGAGGAATGATGCATATGATTGTGTAAGGATGTGCAAGGCACAGTTGAAGAAGGATCATGACCATAGCATTTTGAGGAGATCTTTTGAGCCTAGTCAGATCTTTACAATTCACGGTTGCATCTATTCCCAGGCAAGCTAAAATCTTGATGGACAGGCCCATTTATCATTCGGTCAATTCTTCCTCATGGGGCCATCGAGATTAAGGATCCAAAGAATGGTAACACCTTCAAGGTGAATGGTCAAAGATTAAAACCATTCTTGAAGTTGAGGTGTACGAAGGTAGAGACGACTTTGTTGGAGGATCTGAGGTATTTAGAGTGATTGTCGTCTCTTGTGGAGAGTTTGGCTGAAGACTTTAAACTTAGCGCATGTGGGAGGCAACCCTCATTATTTTCCTTGTCATTTGATCTTGTTTGTCTATTTTCTTTTTATTCTTGTTTTTAAGGTCAAGTGCCATTCGAGTTTGGGGGAGCGTTCTCCTATGTTACACCTGACTTGTGTCGCTCATCTGGTATTGTATTTCTAGACACATTGGGGACAATGTGCCATTTTAGTTTGGGGGTAGGGTAGACATTTCTGTCTTTTTATTTGTGTTTTGTCTTTTTATTTGTGTTGTTGATTGGGCATAGGCTACATCATAACTATGGATTGCATGTCATTAGTGTGTTGAACTTGGTTGAACACTGCATATCATTAGAAATCTTAGTTGTTTGACTCGTGTGTTGGATTAGAGAGACTTCACTTGTTTGATTGGTTTTTCACATGCACACTAGCATAGGTTCTGTGAGGAATGAGATTTGACTTGAGGAGTGTGTCTCTTGAGATTTGTAGGTTGATTTGGTGATAAAAAACTTGGCTAAAAAAAAAAAATCATGAGTTGAGCTTTTCATTGAGTAACCGAACCTCTTGCCTTACCAAGCATTGAGTGTTCGCGTAAAAAGATGAGAAATTCAAGTTGATTGATTTTATAGTTAGTTAGGCTTCGTAGCTCTTTTTGACTTGAGTAATTAAGCTCTTTAGGATGTTTCTATATCTAGTGCCCTAAAACCACCTGGCTTGGGAGTCACTAGCCCAACACTCGTTACATAAGTCGATTAGAAGTTTAAGGGAGTCAAGCATTTTGCACAGCCTACACAAGCTTTGAGAATAATTGAAACCCCATGAGTGTGTGTTAGTCCACTTTGCACTTATTGTAGCATGTGTTGTCTCAATTTTTTAGCTGTGAGTTGAATGATGTTTGGATGCCTAGATGATGTGGTTTGTATGTTCACCTCGTTAAATTTGCTCATGATGTATGAACCATGTGTTTATGTAAAAGTCTTTGTCTATCAATAACGTAGTGCCAAAAAAATGTTTGTGGGTATCATTGCTGGTAAACCCTCACAAGACTTCACTCGTCCTCTAGGGATGCCTAGGGGTTTAAAAGGCTCATTGCATATGCTAAATGCAATCGTTTCTCCCATGAGAAAGGACTTATGTTTCTTGTTTTGATGTGTTTTTCATTTTGTTTTGCTAAGGGACTAGCAAAATGTAGATTAGGGGTATTTGATGAGTGCCAAATATTGTATATTTGGGCCCCTTAACTTATATTAGTTAAGCTCCTAGCTTTGTTATTTTCTAATGTTTTTGTTAGTTTTTGTGTTTTAGTGTGTTGTAGGTCATTGACATAAAAATGCAGTTTGAGGGTGGAAATAAGCAAAGAAATAGAAGATCCCTGGAAGTGCGATCGAGTGCACAGAGCTATGATCGAGAGCACCACACGACCACATCAACCCTAGCACACGTCATTTAAGTGCTACACTGCAGGAGCTATGAAGACTCGAGTGCACTCGAGCACATCGTGAGTGTGATCGAGCACACTCACGCTGATTTGTCAGCACTAAACCCTAATTTTTTATTATTATTTATTGCTTTTTTCTTTTGTAAACCCTAGGTTGGGAGGCGCCGTTTTGAGCAAAAACACGACTTTTTGTCATTCTTGAGCCGTTGCTTCGTTTTCAATTGTAAGTTGTAGGTGTTTAATGATTTTAATTCAATTTATGATTGTTTTTGTTATCATGAGAGGCTAAATCTTTAACTAAGGTTGAAGATGAAGCCTCGTCATTGATAAACATTCATATTCTCGGGTACAGTGAATGATTGGATTGAGACTAATATCTATTGTGATCTACGAATATAGTGGATGATTTGATCTCAATTAAATATTCATTGTGATTCTTTTAACAAATGGATTCATTGAATGATTTTACATGCTTGTTTACGACTTTTGAACATTATATAAAACTCATTGTTTGTCGGTTGTATGCATAAAATGCGAGAATATGTTGTTTGATTTGGTGAGGCGGATTCTGAAAACCTTAGTGCTTTTCCATTAATAATTTTCAAAGCATTTAGTTTAGTTAATGTTTTTGCATGACAAAATCACTCAATCTCGGAACTAGGTCAAAATAGAGTTGATTTAGATAGAAAATTGGTTTTTGCAAACACAACTCCTTGTGGATTCGACCTTGCATTTGCACACACACTTTACTGTACACGACTCGTGCACTTGCGAGTACAATTAAATTTGTACAACATGGAGCCTCAAGGCAATTATATGGAGGAGCTTTACGACCCGGGTAAGTACAAACTCACATGGATTCTTTGTTATTACTTATCCTGCATTGCACATCTATTTTATATATAACAACCATGCATATTTTGCAACTCTCTTGAAATACATTTCGAAACTGCTGGGAATTCTCTTTTGTGAAAATGTGTGTCGATTAATAAGATAATAATGAAACTTGTAAAACTATTCATATAAAAGACTGATAAGACTAATTGCATCGTATGACATGATACACCGGCATGTGCGGTATAATGGCCATGGGCTTACTATACGGTTGAACTATTACTGTTACTCATGATTTTAAGCATATATTATATATCTATATCACATCTATGATAAATTTGTCATCTCATAATGTTGCATGTGCTTTATAAATAACTGAGTTCACCATTTAATGATGGGTACGTCATGTGCATTTCTACCTACTAAGTCTTCGGACTTACCCTTGTATTATTTCCCTTTTTTTTCCATATGTTCAACTATGCTGTTATAGATAGTGGTTACCACGAAGCATCCAGTTATGTTGGAGGATTCGATCCAAGAGATGCTTAAGGACTTATTGCATGCTGAAGCAGGTACTCATGGTAACTAATACTTTTGAGTTATGCTATAGACTTAGGGCTTGATTCATACTTGCATATTAAGATATAGCATAGTGATCAGTGCCAAATATTGTACATTGGACCTTAACTTCTGTTTGTTAGGCTCTTAGTTTTGTTAATATCTGATGTTTTGTGTTATTTTAGTGTTTTAGTGTGTTGTAGGTCCTTGGTGCAAATTGTGGTTAAAAGAGGTGAATTTGAGCAAAGATGGAATCTAGGCCCCTGCCAGTGCGATCGAGCGCACTGCACTTGAGCACAGTGGGTACGATCGAGCGCATGCCTCATCAGCCCGTGAAGTCCGCGTTGCCCTAGCCGCCATCGCTAACTCGCTTGCGCCGTGGGATTTCAGAGCAGTTATGTGTGATCAAGCACACATCTCGCAATTGAGCGCATGGTGATCGAGTGCCACGCCTACGATTGAGCACACACGGCAGTGTGGTTGAATGCACAGCATACGATCGAAGGCAGACGGGCCTGCAATCGAGTGCCACGCCTACGATTGAGCACACACGGCAGTGTGGTCGAATGCACAGCATACGATCGAAGGCAGACGGGCCTGCAATCGAGTGCACCACCTGCAATCGAGTGCACACACATGACCTGGCAGCACATTAGTTTTGTCTATAAATAGGACCCCTATGTTTTCATTTTAACCTATGCTTGGGATATGTTGGAGGCGCCCTCAATGACCCAAAAACTCCCTGTTCTTCATTGTAATACTCCTAAACGTCATTTCTTAATTTATTGCTTTTATTTCTTGTCGATGGTGTTTCCCTTTAGCATGGGAGGCTAATCTTCAACTAAGGTTAAAGATGAAACCTCACCATTTATTTATGTTCATGTTTTTATGCTTAGTTTAATGCTTATTCTGTCATTTAATTTTATTTATATTCGTTTCAATACATTTTAGTGATAAAAGTGTGTTGATTGTTGTTTACAAATCGTTAAACGTGACCAGACGTATGGCTCGAAGTCTCACAGCGGACGTACGACCTCGAGCCCAAACGTATGGTCAGTGTGTTACAGGGAAACCCTATTTTCACCAGCCGTCCCATAGCTCCTGTTTCCTTGTTGTAGAGTTGTTTTAGTAAAAATAGAAGTGATGATAGGACTTTTCTCAGTATTCGAGGTTATGGAGCCTCAAGGGAATTATATGGAGGAGCTTTACGGCCCGGGTGAGTACAAACTCACATGGATGCTTTATTGTTACTTTTCCTGCGTTGCACGTATTTTATATAGATGTCAAACATGCATATTTTGCAACTCTCATGAAATACATTTTGGAACTACGGGTAACTCTCTTTTGTGTAAACGTGTGTCTGTTAACAAGATAATAATGAGACTTGTAAAACTGTGCATGTAAAATACAGACAAGATAATTGCATCGTATGACATGGTACACCAGTACGTGCGGTAGTAATGGCCATGGGCTTACTATACATGTTAGCTTTATGGTCAATGTATGCGTGTGTGGGGGCTTTGGATCCAATGACTCGTGACCAATGATGCAGCCATTCCCAATGGATGGTCACTGTAGGACTGACGTCATTAGCGGTGTGGGCCACTCGGGGTCGGACCCTATCGTGCCGCTAGTGTTACGTACGATATGTTTCGTGCAATGGCTGGGGCACCGGCATTGTACTACAGGTCCCTTGGGACAGCGCCAACTCTGTTGAGAAGGGGTAATATCTCGGGTAAAGCATATTGTTGAACTATTACTGTTACTCATGATTATATGCATATATTATATTATATATATACCACCTGCATAATAACTGTCATCTCATAATGTTACATGTGTTTTATAAATAAAAGAATCCACAAATTAATGATGGGTACGTCATGTGGATTTCTACTCACTAAGTCGTCGAACTTACCCTTGTGTTATTTCCTTTTTTTCTCCATATATATGATTATGCTGTTATAGATAGTAGATACCGTGAAGCATCCGGTTCTTGTGGAGGATTCGATCCAGGAGATGCTTGAGGACTTATTGCAAGCTTAAGCGGGTACTCATGGTAACTAGTACTTTTGAGTTATGTTGTAGACATTAGGGCTTGATGCATGCTTGTTTGCATATTAAGGTTTAGCATAGATCCCTTGTACTTATGTTCTAGTATGATTTCCGCTACTTTGATGATCTTTGGTTAGATGCTCTGGTTATACTGATTAATGTTTATAGTATTTTGTTACTTCCGCTTCTTAGTATCCTCTGTTTTTGAGGAGCAGAGGTCCCGAAGGTCCTGTTCGGAGTGGAACAANTAGCTTTATGGTCAATGTGTGCGTGTGTGGGGGCTTTGGATCCAATGACTCGTGACCAATGATGCAGCCATTCCCAATGGATGGTCACTGTAGGACGGACGTCATTAGCGGTGTGGGCCACTCGGGGTTGGACCCGATCGTGCTGCTAGTGTTACGTATGGTATGTTTCGTGCAATGGCTAGGGCACCGGCATTGTACTACAGGTCCCTTGGGACAGCGTCAACTCTGTTGAGAAGGGGTAATATCTCGGGTAAAGCATATTGTTGAACTATTACTGTTACTCATGATTATAAGCATATATTATATTATATATATACCACCTGCATAATAACTGTCATCTCATAATGTTGCATGTGTTTTATAAATAAAAGAATCCACAAATTAATGATGGGTACGTCATGTGGATTTCTACTCACTAAGTCGTCGAACTTACCCTTGTGTTATTTCCTTTTTTTCTCCATATATACGATTATGCTGTTATAGATAGTAGATACCGTGAAGCATCCAGTTCTTGTGGACGATTCGATCCAGGAGATGCTTGAGGACTTATTGCAAGCTTAAGCGGGAACTCATGGTAACTAGTACTTTTGAGTTATGTTGTAGACATTAGGGCTTGATGCATGCTTGTTTGCATATTAAGGTTTAGCATAGATCCCTTGTACTTATGTTCTAATATGATTTCTGCTACTTTGATGATCTTTGGTTAGATGCTCTGGTTATACTGATTAATGTTTATAGTATTTTGTTACTTCCACTTCTTAGTATCCTCTGTTTTTGAGGAGCAGAGGTCCCAAAGGTCTTGTTCGGAGTGGAACAAGGCTGGGAGATGAACTGTTGAATTAATTACCAGTTAATTAATTTTCGGGGCATTACAGACTAGTTCGACAAGATTTTGTAATAACAATAGAATATGCATATGTGCTTTATCGATAGACGGAAATATGAACAAAGTGTTAGTGCTCAAAGTATACCTAGTAGTATAATCGTTTGTGAGTATGAACTAAGCATGATTATATGTTCATTAATGTGGTGAGGTGGATTCTAGACCTTAGGCTTTTTATTTATTTGTTTTTATTGCATTTAATTTAGTTTATATTTTACGCACGCTACCTGTTTGATTTTGGAACTAGGTTAAGATAGGGTTAGTTTAGGCATTTAAGTTAATTTTCACAAACCCGATTCCCTATGGGTTCGACACTCGCACTTGCACAACCACTTTATTGCAAAACGATTCATGCAATTGACGAGTACTATTTTTTGTACGACCACATAGATCCTTGTAACGATGTTATGTATAAAGTATGATTCCTGCTACTTTGATGTTCTTTGGCTAGATGCTCTGAATATAATGATTAATGTTATTGAACTTAATTACTTCTACTGCTTAGTATCCTCTGTTTTTTTAGGAGTAGAGGTCCTTGAGTCTTGTTTGGAGTGGAATAAGGCTGGGAGACTAACTATGGAATTAATTACCGGTTAATTAATTCTTGGTGCATTACAAAAAGGACCTTGGCTATCCTACCATTTCTTGCATGATCGAGGACAACCACGTGTAGAAAGCCCTTTTGGACTTCGGAATGGGTGTAAATCTTCTACCTTATTCGATATATTTGCAGTTAGGTTTAGGCGAATTGAAACCCACATTAGTGAAGCTGCAGTTAGTAGACCGATCAGTAAAATTCCCAAGATGGATTGTTGAAGATATGCTGGTCAAGGTTGACAAATTCTACTTGCCTATTGACTTTATAGTCCTTGATATAGAATGTTGGAATTCAAATACCGGTGATTTTAGGGTGACCCTTTTTAGCTATGGCTAACGCCCTGATCAATTGTAGAATTGGGGTAATGAAGATCACTTTTGGGAATATGACAGTGGAACTAAACATTTTTTGACATCAATAAGCAGCCACTCGAAGATGATGAGGTCAGAATTGTGTGCCAAATTGAAGAGAGGGCTGGGGAGTTAAGCATGGAGGATCCTATCGAAGAATGTTTCACTCACTTTGGAGATGACGTGGACCTTGACAACCTATGTGAGCTAGCAGATGCGATGTATGAGCCCAACATTGAGGATCTTGAGATAGAGTGTTTTGCAAAATCTTGAGGTGATCTCGACCTTGGTAGGTTACTTGAGCAAGCTGGGATTCTTTATGAGCCAAGTATTTAGGATCCTGAGGTGGAGTGTTTTGCTCAATGTGGAGGCAATATGGACCTGACAGCATACTTGACCAAGCTGAGACTATGAGTGAGCCAAGTATGGAGGACCCTGTACTGGAATGTTTTGCTCAATTTGGATATGATCTATGCTTTGATGAATTAGCTGAGCAAGTTAAAGCCGTTTTGGATCCCATCCTTGAGATGCAGCTGTAGTGTTGGGAAACCACTAAGATATCATTCCCCAAACCACATTCATCAGCAGTTGAGCCCCTCAAGTTGATTTCTGAGAGCAAATGGGTTAGGCCCATTCATGTGTGGCCTAAGTGGCCAGGTGGGACTGTGGGGAGGACTAAGGATAACGAGTTGTTCCCAATTCATGTTCAGACAGGATGGAAATGGTGCATTGATTACAGCGAGTTGAAGGCCATTACAAGGAAAGATCATTTCCCTACCTTGTTCATTGATCCGTTGGTGGAACAGTTAGCTAGACATCCTTACTACATTTATTCTAGCTACAACCATGTTCCTTTGGACCCCGACGAGCAAGAGAATACCACCCTCACATTTGCATTTGGTGCATTAGCCTACTATCGCATGTCGCTTGGATCATGCAATGCACCTGCTGTGGAAAGTCTTACTGAATACTGTAAACTTAGTGGTTGTGGGAGGCAACCCTTTATTACACTTAGTTTTTTGTTGTCATTTGATTTGGTTTTGTTTGTTTTGTTGTTGTTTTGGTTGTGTTTTTTAGGAAATGTGTCTGCTATTCAAGTTTGGGTGAGCATTCTCCTCCTCTACACCGGACTTGCACATCCCATTCGATATTGTATTTCTGGCCACATTGGGGACAATGTGTCATTTTAGTTTGGGGGTGGGGAAGACATTTCTGTCTTTGTGTTAACAAAAAATTTAAAAAAAAAAAAAAATTACTATGTTGTTGATTGAGCATGAGTTACATCATAACTTTGGTTTGCATGTCATTGGTCTATTTAACATCTTGAACACATCATCATCATTAGGAATCTAAGTCTTTTGGCTCATTGTTGAATTAGAGAAACTTCACATACTGAGTTGATCATCACAAGCACACTAGCATAGAGTCTATGAGGTATGAAATTTGAATTGAGTAGGGTTTGCATGTCATAAAGACCTATTAGCCATCAATCATGTATGATGCTTTTGGCTCCACACTTTATTCGAAGCATACTGGCTTAAGCATTGAAGAGTCCTCGGTAAGCTGGGGACACTGTCCCAAGAATAACTCCAGGCGGACCATTCAACGGTCCCATAGTCTCTCTCTTCATCCTTAGAAAGGAAAGGAAGCACATCAATATGTCAAAGGAAACTCCATACTCCATATAAGTGAAACTACGCAATGGTGATCAGCCAACATCACGCCTAGGTTGGTAAAGGTGTACCGTATGTTCACAAAATGGTACTCCTTTATGCAAATAGTTAAAACGGTCTCAGGTAGCCATCAATAAATTAAACGCCTCCGTTCAAACAACGGAAACTAAAAGGTGAACATCCTACCTAGCTTGGTAGGCGTATGTATCGTTTGCTATAAAACATTACTTACCTATGCAGCTAGTTAAAAGAATGTCCGCCTACATATTTCTCCATATACAAAAGGTTTCACAATGTTTGGACTCTCATGTTAAAATTGAGAGGTCCTCTCTCCTACACACAAAGAGGGACACCCTAACTTTCAAACTCAAGGGGAGCAGATACAAAGATTTGTAGGAAAATAAATACACAAAACGAATCTTCACATGGGCCCACAGAGGTACACTCTAACAAACGATACTCCCTTGAGTAAGAGCTGTAAAAGTCTTACTTACAAAAAGTACAAATGGCAATTTTCGAAGGAGCTGGTAATATACCCGCCTACTAAAATGCCATTGTCAGATTGTGCATATTGTGTTGCCTTTGACCCTCTTGGATAGGACGCCTAAACTTGTCCCCCCAAGCTAAAAAATGGATGCAAGGCATATTTATCGCTACTCTTTACTTTTTTTCTATGATTATTCACTCTTTACATCCGGGGTATTTTAAGTCAAACATACATACATGCATGTATGATAAATGCCAAATATTACATATTTCGGCCCCTAAATTTGCACTAGTTAATCCTTTAGCCTTTTTACTATATGATGTTTTGTTTTAGTTTTGTGTTTTTAGGGCTTTTGTAGGTTGCTAAGGGAAAAAGTGTGGGTTTAATGCGAGAAGTGTGAACTTTTTGAGAAGAAATCCATCAAGGTGACAAGGCCCATCCAGATGGCCAACATGCCTGTCTAGACGGACGTGCACTCAAGCGCAAACGGGCTGGGCCCACATTAGACATGAATTTTTAGTGCCCAAATCCCTAAATTAGGTTTATAAATACCATCTTTTTCTTTGTAAATGGCAAAAGGGATCGTTGTTCAGTCTTGAACTTCGAGTTTTTGTTGTTTTGGAGCTCTGAACTCAATTCTCTTTGTAAGGTTATTAGTTTTTATGAATTTAATTCATTTTATGATGATGTTTGTATTCATGAGAGGCTAAAATCTCCAACTAAGGTTGAGGATGAAGCCTCACAAATGATTAGCAACTGATAATTTTCGTGTTAATTGATATTTCATATTGATAAGAATTGTATTTCTCATTGTTCTATTTCTAATTCAATTAATTGTTGATAACTTTTAATTGAATGCTGGTTTTAATTTGTTATATATTGGATATTCGTTGTCTCTTATTCCACGGATACATCGGATCTTTTTGTTTACTTTGGATATCCCTTGTGATTTGTGCAAGGCACTGATACATTGGATCATTTCAACTAAATCGGATATCCTTTGTGATTTGTACAAAGAACAGATACTTTGAATGTTTTGATACATTTGTTTTTTAAAAATAGGACACACATAAAATGTGTCGTTTGAAACGTCGAAAAATATTGATGAACGTGAAAGTTGTTGCTATATGTTTGTGAGAGTTGATTCCAATACCTTAGTATTTTATCCATTATTTAATTTCATTTTGTTTCAATTTAAGTTTGTTTATTTTCAAATTACAAAATTTCAAAATTTCGGAACTAGGTTAAAATTGGATTAATTTAGATAGAAATTAAATTTCACGACACAATTCCCTGTGGATTCGACCTAGCACTTGCACACACTATATTGCAAACAACTCGTGTCCCTGCGAGTACTTTAAAACTCACAACAATGCACACATACATACATGCATACATACATCTGGTCATGCATCTATTCATGCATGCATCTGCTCATACATGCATCAATACATATACATACGGACTCATATTTTAAACCTCAATCTACTCAAATAGTGCATGAGTATGCCTACATACAAAATTGCCATCTTCGGATTAGTGCAAAATTTTTCACGACTTTGGCAGAGTATGCTCAGATCAAATTCAAAGAAATATATACGAAGGTAACATTTTGGGGTTGAATAAAAGAAACTTTATTCCCATTAGGCCACCATAGTGACCTAAGGGAATGACGAGGTACTGTTGATACAAAATATCTCCCAATGCCCAAATAAAAAGCCCACTCCAAATGGGAGCCCAAAGCTCACTACCACTTCCAAAAGACATGCTTCCAAATCGTAGTATTGTCGTCTGATCCACACCATCTCAAGTTGTTGCATGCAGGATCATGTAAACCCAATAATCAAGGAAGCATAACTATTCTCCAACAAACCAAATCCAGAGATAACCAACCAAATCTCATTGAAATGAGTCCAGATACATGATACTCTCTCCATGTAATCTCCCCAAGATTATCTTAAAGGATATTTATCAAACCACTCCCAAAGATCAAGGGAGTCGAGTAAGAGTCCAACAAGGACTCACCCACTCACAGCTTCCATAAAAGTAGGAGCCTACCACAACACCAAACACGATGAATTCAATTCTTGACTATTCTTAGTTATTCTTATTTCATTATTTCACTTGCTCCTATTTTACTCAAGTTCTCACTCAGACTTCGGAGGTGGTACGACTGCCACACCCCTCCCCCCCCCACACTTTGCGGTCTACCACTACTGATCCATTTTTACTCTTAGCAGGCTTTTGAATCGAGTTGCTACCAGGGTTGACTAGTTCCAAAAATTGAGAGATTGTTTTTGTGAATGCAAAATCGAAAGCATAAACTAAATTAAGTGAAATTAATCAAGTAAAGATAGCATTAAGGTTTCAAAGTCTACACTCACAAATTCATAGCAACATATTCTTGTGATCAATAATATTTCCCAAAGTTCTCACAATCAAATATTAAGTATGTTTTACTTATGCTTCAAATAATTAATCAAAACCATCCCATGTATCCATTCTTAACATAAATCACAAAAGAAATCCAATTTAAACCAAATCATCAAGTGTATCCGTAAATCACATCAAGATATCCAATTTAAATCAAAACATCAATTGTATCCGTAGAATAAATAACAAGGGATATCCAATTTTTTTATAAATTAAGAACCAAGTAGTCAGTTATGTAAAATTATCTCAAATCATCAAATGTATCCTTGAATCACAAAAAATATCAAAGAATCATTCCACAAATTGAGGTAAAGTAAAACAATTGGAAAATCAATCTCAATTAAACTAAAAAATATTACATCACATGAGAACAATGTTGCTAATCATGAGTGAGGCTTCATCCTCAACCTTAGTTGAGGTTTTAGCCTCTCATGGAATTGAAAGATAAAGCAAGATTAACTAAATCCATGAAAAGTTAAGAAGCTTACAAATTAAAAACTCCAAAGTTGAGAACACCAAAAGCTAGGAAGACCCTAAACTCACTTCTCTCTACTCTAAAATTCCGTGCTCTATAACCTCTTACAAAAATCTCGGAAGTTTATTCTATTTATCGGGTTCTTAGGGCTTTTTAAACTAAAATCACCCCCAGGTTAGACGAGTTCACTCTAGTGAGCGCATGTTCAGTGGGCTCAATCGCACTCGGTGTAACACGCCGATCCTTTATTGGGAAAATGAGAAGAAGCCCACATAGAGTGGATGGTTTATAAAGATGGCCATGGGTACTATATCCCACATTACCTAGTTACTAGGTGAAATTGGGCTTTTATAATAAATTCTAGGAAAGCTCCAAATTGACTAGTTCTTTTGGGGTGATAGTGTAGATGTGGGTAGCGCTTTTTCCTGGGTTGTTATACTCAGGCATATACTTCTGCAGTGCACACGTGCTCGCGCATTGAGGTTTCACTTGGGTGTGGCTACGCTCGATCTTGAGGGTGTTACGCTCGAGCCTAAGGTATTGCGCTCAATCCCATGTCCACTGGTAGCTTTTCTCCAAGATTTGCATTCTTCACTTTAAATTCGCCATTTTCCCTTAACAGCTTGCAAAACCCTTAAAACCACAAAACTAGCACAAGACATCAAATAATAACACAACTAAAGGATAAAAATCGTAGATTGGGGGGCTCAAATATGCAATATTTGACACTCATCATGTGGCAATGTTATGGAGGCTAGGGGAAACCCTAGCTGTCCACCACTATCTCCTTATCCCACTTGGACTCTTCTTTTGCTAGTTGTCCCACATTGCTAAGATCTGAAAATTATCTCCCCTACTATTCCTATAAATAGAAAGGAGCGTAGGGCTTTCAAATCATTCAATCAAGTTATCTTGATACATAATTTTCAGAAACTCTCTAAAAATTATATTAGTTCTTTGTGTTAACTCATGAAAAACAAAAGTTTAAGATTTGAAGAGCCAAGTAAAAGCCCACACTCTCTTGGTTATAATCAGTCATTGATGACAAGATCTAGAGGTTGCAATCCTTCGTGTTCTTGAAGAACAAAAGAAAAGTTCTTTTGTTAAAAGCCAAGAAGTGGACGTTGATCTTCAAAGTAAGTTATTCTTGTTCTTGTTATTTTTCAAATAGTATATGGTTCTTCATATGGTCTTCATAAAATTTTTCTTGGGCATGGGAATATGATTCATTTTTTGCTGCACAAATTTTTGATTTGCATACGTTTTCCCAACAATTGGTATCAGAGCCATCTTTATTGAAAACATGATGAAGAACCAACAATTTTTTCTTCTTTTATTGTTGAAATTCGGAATTTATCTAAGGCTCTCCGAAGATTGATTTTTTTTTTTTTTTTTTAATGAACAGAAACATGTTATTGAACATGTTAGGATCTAAACTGAAAAATTTCAAGTTGTTAGGAGTTCATTTGCTATTTTTAATTGAATTTAGAAAATATAATAGAATTGTAATTTTTACCGCAACGCCTATAGGGATTACGATTTTTTCTGGTGCTTATGGACAAGTAATAAAAAACTTTTAAGACTTGTGCATAAAAAATTCATGGTTGACGCGATGGTTCAATGATCTTCGTTTTGAGTTAAATTAAAAGAGTTATGAGCCGTTGAAAATTTGTCAACAAATCTAGAAACATAAATTCCTGCAAGCAATGATAGGTTTTAAAAATCTATTTTGTGTGATACTCAAAATTAATTTGATTATGAAACATATTATATATATGATACAATGTTTTGGGAACACAAAAAGAAAATTTTACAAGATTGATTTCATGAAATTTGAATATTTTTGAAAATTGTGTTATTCAAGTTTATGTCAAAAGAAGCATGAAATTAAGAAAGGAATTCTTTAAATAGCAATAAATGGTTTCGATCTTGAAAATCATTTAAATTGCTAGTGGGTTATTGATATGATTGAAAAAATCATACCAAGGTGGTATCTTGATTGAAAAATCAAAATACTACAATTATGTGTTAGGCACATAATTAAGGGAATTCAACATATTAATCATGAATTATTCATGGATTTAATGTTGCGTTGGAGACTAGTTCATGGTGACATTCTCCTGATGTTGTTGGTGTTGTGAGTTTTAAAGTTACTTGCAAGTGCACAAATCGTTTGCAATATGATTATGCAAGTGCAAGGTCAAATCCGTAGGGAATTGTGTCGTGAAAATAAATTTCTATCTAAACTAATCATATTTTAACCTAGTTCCAAAGTTGATGTGATTTTTCTTGCAAAATTGCTAACAAAGTAAAATTGAGTAATTCAAATGATAAAAACACTAAGGTTTTCATAATTCACCGCACCAAATCAAAACAACACACTCTCATATTTTGCTCATACAACTGAAAAACAATAAAGCCATATGCATTGTTCTATGTTCATAAAAACTCATATCTAAACATCCAATGATCCAAACATTTAACAAATCAAAAGAATACCCAATTAAAATCAAGTCATCGAAGGTATGTATCCATTTGATTAATGAATCAAAATGGATATCCGATTTCGATTGAATGATTTGATGTATCCGTTTGATTAAAACATCGAATATCCAATATATCACAAATAATAATCACAACATTCAATTAAAGGATGTGAATCAAATAACTGAATTGGAATAAAACAACACTTTTATTAATAGCCAAAATTGTATGAACAAAATAACGAGAATGTATTTGTAAATCAATGGCGAGGCTTCATTTTCAACCTTAGTTGAAGGTTTTAGCCTCTCATGACTAAAAACAACATCATCAATTGAATTAAAAACATGAAAATGAACAAACTTACAAAGGAACCCGAATTCGAAGCTCAAAAAAGACAAAACTAAGAATAATACAGTGAATGACGCCCCCTTGGTGTGTTTTACAAAGAAAAGAGTGGTATTTAAACTAAAACACTAGGGTTTCAACACTGCCAAGTCATCCTGAGTGTGCTCGTGCGTACTCGGGCATGCTTCAGGTTTTCTGCAGCGCAGCGCTTGGGTGCTACGTGCTTGGGCTTTGGCGAGGGTGCACTCAAGCGCTTCCCTGCTAGGCTCAAGCGTGGGTGCCATGCACTTGATCCCAACTTCCAAACTTCCACTTTTTCCCACTTCTTTGCAATTTTCACATTAAGACCCCAATTTTCTCTCAACAACCCGCAACGCAGTAAGACACCAAAACTAATCGAAACACTAGAAAAATATAAAGCTCAAGGCTTAGCAAATGTAAATCAAGGGACCCAAATATGCAATATTTGGCACTCATCAATTGGTATGAAATACTACCTAGTTAATTGATGAGCACCATTTAGTGCTTGTCCGTACCCCTTAATTTATGTTTGTTAAGCCTTTAGCCTTGTTAATATCTAACCTTTTAGTTTATTTTAGTGTTTTATGGTGTTGTAGGTCCTTGCATTCATATTACGGTCAAAGGGGTGAAAAAGGGCATAAGAATTGAAGTTGTGTTCCCTGCCACTGCGCTCGAGCGCACAAGGAGCGATCGAGCGCATTGCGATCGACCCCAAGGAACGCGATCGAGCGAATGCCTTGTCAGCCCACGTCTCACGCGTTGCCCTAACCGCCATTGCTTTCAGCCTTGCGCCGTGGAACTTCTGAGGCAGTTACGAGCGATCGAGTGTGCCTTCAATGATCGATCGCATACTTGCCTGCGCTTGAGCACACCGCCTGTGATCGAGCGCACCTTTGTGACCTAGCAACACCTTAGTTTTCTATAAATAGAACAATTGTGTAANCGCCCCCTTGGTGTGTTTTACAAAGAAAAGAGTGGTATTTAAACTAAAACACTAGGGTTTCAACACTGCCAAGTCATCCTGAGAGTGCTCGTGCATACTCAGGCATGCTTCAGGTCTTCTGCAGCGCAGCGCTTGGGTGCTACGTGCTTGGGCTTAGGCGAGGGTGCACTCAAGCGCTTCCCTGCTAGACTCAAGCGTGGGTGCCATGCACTTGATCCCAACTTCCAAAATTCCACTTTTTCCCACTTCTTTGCAATTTTCACATTAAGACCCCAATTTTCTCTCAACAACCCGCAACGCAGTAAGACACCAAAACTAATCGAAACACTAGAAAAATATAAAGCTCAAGGCTTAGCAAATGTAAATCAAGAGACCCAAATATGCAATATTTGGCACTCATCAATTGGTATGAAATACTACCTAGTTAATTGATGAGCACCATTTAGTGCTTGTCCGTACCCCTTAATTTATGTTTATTAAGCCTTTAGCCTTGTTAATATCTAACCTTTTAGTTTATTTTAGTGTTTTATGGTGTTGTAGGTCCTTGCATTCATATTACGGTCAAAGGGATGAAAAAGGGCATAAGAATTGAAGTTGTGTTCCCTGCCACTGCGCTCGAGCGCACAAGGAGCGATCGAGCGCATTGCGATCGAGCCCAAGGAACGCGATCGAGCGAATGCCTTGTCAGCCCACGTCTCACACGTTGCCCTAGCCGCCATTGCTTTCAGCCTTGCGCTGTGGAACTTCTGAGGCAGTTACGAGCGATCGAGCGTGCCTTCAATGATCGATCGCATACTTGCCTGCGCTTGAGCGCACCGCCTGCGATCGAGCGCACCTTTGTGACCTGGCAACACCTTAGTTTTCTATAAATAGAACAATTGTGTAAATTTTCGAAGAGACCTTTTCATGGACGCATTTTAAGAGCTTTTGCCTCTGTTTGGCTCTGCTCTGCCCATTTTATTTGCTAAGCCTTATTGCTTTATTAATTTTAATGTCTAGTTTCATTTTTTTCTTGTTTCCCTCTTACATGGGAGGCTAAATCCTCAACTAAGGTTGAGGATGAAGCCTCACCATCAATCTAATGCTAGTATTTACATTCTGTTATTTAAATTCCGTCTTTTACTTATATCTTAGTCATTTCAATTTGGTTTAGTGACAAAATCAAGTTCTATTGTGCTGTAGTCGTTTATTCTTTGTCTTTCATCAGATGGATACATTCCATCATTCGATTTACATTCATCTATCCATTGTAGTTTTTGTTAAATCACATTCACTTTGGATCCTTTGGCCTAAATCGTTTATGGTTTGTCTTTTGTCAAAGAGAGGGATACTTTGAATCCTTCGATAGGCGCAATAGATAAAGTTTTGATTCAATCGATAAAAGGATTAATTAATGTAGTGTTTTTAACTAGCATTTTTTATTTGGTGAGGTGGAGTCCTTAACTTTAGTGTTTTATTTTGTTTATTTCATTGCATTAATTTAGTTTATGTTTCTGTTGTTACACAAACACCCACTCAGAGCTAGGTTAAGATACTATTAATCTTGAAGTTAAAATTAGTTTTTAAACAATCACGGTTCTTTGTGGATACAAACATGTACTTGCGCAAACGCTATACGAACCACGGTTCGTTCTATTGCGAGTACTAAATTTGGTACGATCATTAATAGACAAATTATCAATTTCTTTAGAAATTTATGTTTGCCCTATTAAACATCAAAGAATATGAATATAATTATATTCCTAAATGAGTTAGGAAAAATTGTTTCTTTTGAAACAAATGTGATAAGGTCTTAGTTGTAAATGGATTGCTATTGATGAGTGCCAAATATTGCATATTTAGACCCCTTAATTTGTACTTTCTAAGCCTTTAGCTTTATTATTTTTTAATGTTTCCGTTATTTTTGGTGTTTTGAGTGTTTTACAAGTTGCTAAGGGAAAACTGTGGTATTATTGTGAAAGATGCAAAGGTGGAAAAGTGTATTTCTAGGAAGTGGGATCAAGCACATAGCACCACGCTCGAGCGCATTTGAGCTTGAGCTCAATGCTAAACGCTCTGGCGCACATCCACATAAGCCCAAACATGCAGTGCGCAAGTGCTACGCTGTAGAAGACCGGGAGCACATCTGAGTACTCTAGAGCAAACCTAGTGTACGATTGAGCGCACTCAGACTAACCTGACAGTGCCGAAACCCTAGTTTTCTAGTTTAAATATCCATGTTTTCTTTGTAAACGCACCAAGGGGCACCGTTTAATCGATTGTTACGACTTTTTGACATTTTTCTCAATTCCATTTACTATGTTTTTTGTGATCATGAGAGGCTAAAACCTTTAACTAACGTTGAAGATGAAGCCTCACAATTGATTAGTTTTTCGCATTCTCATTGTATTGTTCATACAATTCGGTTTTTAATATGATTGTTGTTCTATTTCAATTCAGTTATTATATTAAACACTTTTAATTGATTGATTGATTGTCAGCTTGATTTAACTTTGGATAGTCGGTGTGTTTCATCCAACGGATACATCAAATCATTCAATTTAAATTGGATATCCATTATGATTCGTAAATTAAATGGATACATTGGATGATTTGGTTTAAGTTGGATATTCGTTGTGATTTATACAATGGATGCATTCATCGAATCATTTGATAGATTAAATCCTTAAGAAAAATAGAATGAACGTATGGTTTTATTTCCTAGTCCGCTGTATGAACAAAACATGAGAGTGTGTTGCTTTGATTTGGTGAGGTGGATTCTAGAAACCTTAGTGCTTTTTATCATTTTGTTTTAATCAATTTAATTTAGTTTATCTTTTTGCATGACAAAATCACTCAAATTTGTAACTAGGTTAAAATCTTATTGATTTAGATAGAATTTGATTTTCACAATACAATTCCCTGCAAATTCGACCTCGCACTTGCATAATCTGTACTGCGAACGACTCGTGCACTTGCGAGTACTTTTAAAACTCACAACAAGTTTTTGGCGCCGTTGTAGGGGAATTGTTTTGTTTGTGAAAATTATATTTTGTCTCTATTGATTTTATTTTTCTACTAGTTTAGTTAGCATTTTTGTTCTATTTTTTTTTTTTCTTTTTGAAATTTTACTTTATTTTTTTATTTGTTTATGCAAATCTAACCAAAAAAAAAAAAGAGAAAATTTTTGTTGTTTGTTTTCTGCAGTTTCGAAGGAAACCAGTCCCTACCAAGCTGCTCAAGTGCACTTGACCATTAGCCAGCAAGGTGAAGCGCACCTGCGCTCGACCATTCTGCACTTGCCCTGAAGCGCCCTACACACTCACAATCAAGCGGAAGTCATTGATGCTTCAGCGCTACAGCAGCACATCATACATACCAAAGCGCACCTACGCTCGATCACTTCTTACCTATGCTCAAGCGCATCTCTACAGACAGCATCAGTAAACTAGCAGCAGCTTAAAAAAAAAATCCATTTTTGGTTGGTCCTTGTGAGTATTTTATTTTATGTTTCTACATTTATTCTCTTTTTTGTTTTCTTATTTCTGTAATTATTTAGCTTTTGCTAGTTAGTTTATTTTAGGATTTCTTGTCTGCTGCATGCTTGGTCGGCAATCCTTAAACTTAGAATTGTTACCTTTAGATCCAAACATAGACAGAACTCTTTGAAAAAATCTGAGAACCCCTGTTGAATTAGAGAGTGTTGAGATGGGATAGCAAGGGATGCCCGAGAATGTGGACCTTACTAGATCACTTAGGGATTTGTTTGCACCCGTTGTGACAAACTCTCCTTCGTGCATAATATTGCCTCCAGCCAATACTACAATTTTTGACCTAAAGCCTCATGTCATCCAACTTGTTGAGTGCCAAATATTGCATATTTGGGTCCCTTAGTTTGCATTTGCTAAGCCTTTAGCTTTATTATTTTCTGATGTTTTGGTTAGTTTTGGTGTTTTAGTGATTTGAAGTTGTTAAGAGAAAAATGCAGCTTTAAGGTGAAAGTTGCAACTCATTCCATTAATACTGGGACTTAAGACACTTAGGGAGCAATGGCAACGAATTTGGATCGAGCTATGATTCACACCCAACTAGTCATACTAAAAAGGCCATATCTAGAATTGTAGAGCTCAGATTGAAGTGATCTTGGTGTCATTAGAAAGCTAACTCAAAGATCTACAAAGTCATGTGTCACAAGAGGTGGCTAATTTTGAAGGTAGTGCGCTTGAGTGCACATATAGTACAATCGACTGCACTCGTGCCCATCAAAAGTGGAAAGTGCATGCTCGAGTGCAATCAAGCGCACCTAGAATGCGATCAAGTGCACTCGTCCGACCTGACAGTGCAAAAACCCTAAAATTAGCTTATAAATATCATATTTTTTCATTGTAAATGGACAGAGACGAGCCAAGGGCACCATGCTTTGTCAATTTTCGACTTTTCTAGGTTTTTGGAGCTTTGAACTCCAATTCTTTTGTAAGTTTGTCAATTTCAATGCACCAACATCATACTCAGTGTTTCCTACACGCTACCAGTCTTCAACAATTTTGACACCCAAGTGAGTAATTCCACATACAATCCGGGTCAATGGGTATCCAAGCCATAACCCCGTAGAGGAAAACAAACTCTTTCTTACACGACTATCCTTTAAACCAAAACAAGGATAGGTATACTATCCAAGTATAATCTAGAGAAAAGAGTTATTAGGTCTGAAGATAAGGCAACCTTGTATGCCAACCTCCCCTTCCTCTTCAAATCGCATCACTCCCCTCATCGATGATATCTTAAGGAACACACAATCTCCTACTCCTTGTTCCGAAGGTCATCCCTAGTTATTGATATAACTCTCCTGCCGACCTTAGGATGCACTCATCCTTCCTTCAACAGTAAACACTTCAATCATTTTAGGCTCCAACGTTGTTTCCTTCCAATGTTGTCCCAATACCAGGGTGACTGACACTTATGTTCATAAAGTGCTTCGTAAGGAGGTATTTCCAAAAGTCGCCTGTAACGAATTCGATGAAAGGTAGGTACTAGGTAGTATATTCCAATTCTGACCTCTGTCCGTCCTTGTACATCTTGATACTTCCAGGATGTACAGTATATGGATAATGATGAGTCTTGCTCAAGATCTCCTTTCTTAGTCCTTCACCTTCCAACACACACTCATGGGTGAGCAACCCAACATGCTTAAGGAAAAACCCTTATGCCTTAACAACTGCCTGATCTTGGTGCACTTAGGGTCCTTCAACCGAGCGACCTTAATTCAAGCAAGCAATCCTAACCCAACCACCATGTTAGACAAGTGTGCAAACACACCCTCATCTACCACTCTTACTCCCATCCTAGTGAATTCCATAACCAACTAGGGTTGGGAAATTCCAAAAGTGATAAGCTATTGGATTAAGGCCGTCACCTTTCTACTCAAGGCATCTGCTACTACGCCAGCCAGATCATAACCCTTAGATCAGTTCTAGCCATCCCTTCATCTCCACAAACAACTGTACCCGAGAACTCCTTAGTCCATTTAGGTACAGAAATATTCTCTAGAATCTCTTGGCTCTGACGTGACCCAAAATCATGTAATCCAATACAAGATCCATGGGTCCAAGATTCACTAATTGCCCTTTACCAGAATCCAAGTCCAAGAATATAATGCCTTAACAAACTTCTAATGGGCAATGAACAAAATCAGGAATCTTATCATCAGCACATCAACAAAGCGTAACAAGCATCATGCATTAACAAAACTCTTAGTTAATGTTACACTTTTAGGTCCAAAACCCCAAATCAAGTGCAAGTACAAAACAAAAGACAACTGGCTGATGTCTAAGCAAACATCCAGTAACCCAGCTGTAACATCCCTAGCCCCAAAAGGGTTAGGTTTGTTAATCCTCTTTCTTACTTGCCAAGATTCCATAAGGTTTATCAATTAATAAAAGACTAGTATAAAATGAATGCATGAAACTCTAGAATATCATATCCTTAAAAATAAACCAAAATATTCATGCTTAACAAAAATATGTCTCGCAAACAATAATAGCGTTCCTTATTAAAAATAATTCCACCAATCTCTAAAAGAAATTGTGCCAACGCACTTATTAACTTGACTATGTGAATAACAAGAATTTCCTAAACACGCCCGCCCCCATTCCGGCCTCCTAAAGCAACCTGATTAGCACCTGAAACAAGAAATAAAACTGATGAGCCCAAAGGGGCCCAGTAAGTGAAATCCACAACCATAGGCAGTTTTACTCCTTGTCCCGTTTTGAAAATGGAACTCATAACTACATATGTTCCTAGTATATTTTTAAATAATAAAATAACATAAGAAACATAAAGCACAATAAAAACATTATCATCAATAAAATTAATCATAATCTTTATCTCATACTAGGGCCCGTGTATACTGTTACCCCCGCATACTAGGGTTGCGCGGTCTTTGCGACCTGGGACGAGATACTGTGGCCGCAGCCCCATCCCCTAGCCAGCCGATCAACTCTGGGTGCACTCAGCATGGCAAAATAAAACTGTGATGGAACCACCTTCTGGCAGAGCCTCTTTCAGCGGTTGCGCCTCCATCCTTAGCATCGGTACCGAGCTTCTTTATTCTTTCTCTTGGGCCAAAAATACTCTCCTCCATACATGTGCCCTCATTGTAAAACTTTTCTCATTTCTTGTACTTCTCTTAATACTTCTTTAAATACATCGTAGGGCATCATGTAGGAGGGTTTATCATCCTTTCTCAAAATTTCTTAAAGACATCATTATTTTCTCAACACTACTTTTTCTCAAACTTATCATGCATGTAACATAATTCAGTAATATAAACAAAAAGATCATTTGCAATTTGAAACAAAATTTCATAAATAACATGGCATGATAATTTTTCTGGAAGGGATAATAAATTCACTTACCTCTTAACTGTAGCAAAGAATTTCCTCTGACTGCTAACTAATCTCCTGAAGGAAATACAGACATGTTACTACCCTCATACACGTCATACTAATGCATTCTATTACTTCTATAAGTTGGCTTGTTAATTAATTGAGAATGAACTTTCTTAGGTATTTGGGTATACTTGCTCATAAATTCCAGATTTGGGTTCATATGCATATATTTATACAAAATCTTAATGTACTTTAAATTATTTTATTTATAAGAATCTCTCTCATTTATTCTATATTCATTTATATAGATAGGTAAGTAAACTTTATATGTATACATTCCGTGAAACTACATATATATATATACATATTTATTTATGAATACCTTAAATCATTACATATATATATCTATAAGTTTTGAAACAGTTTAGATGTACATATGTTTATAATATCTCACGGCATCCTATATATATATATATTTATAAATATATATCTATACTTTACATAATTCTTCATATATATATATAAATATATATCTATATGTCATTCAAAACATTATATATATAACTATATATTTTATAACTATATGTTCAAGTGCTAATAGAGAAGGCTTGGTGTCAATATGTAGGTATGATCCTTTTGTTTATAATCTATTTCCACAAAAGACAAAATAGGTAGGAAACATATATATGTTGTACACGTGAGGAGTAAAAGCAAGAAAACCATTCTCTCTTTCCCACTACAAGACGAAATGGCAACAAGACAAAACAACAACTTTGAAAACTCTACGTTGAATATATATAGTATATATATTTTATAAGAAAAGGCCAAAGCAATTGCAAGACAAGGACATTCATACCTGACTCAATTGAGAACTGTAGGAATAGGAAGCTGGGTGCGGCGTGACGAAAAAGTGAGGAGGCAGAGGTTATGCAGTTAAATAGGCTAGACCAAAGAGAGAGAGACGCGGTTTTAGGGTTTCTTTTAAGTAGGCGCTTAGGGTTTTTTTTTTTTTTTTTTATATATATATCTTTTACTTAATTTTATTAATACTATTAATACTATTATCTTCTTTTATTAAATATTTATTAATTATTATTACTATTATTATTATATACCAACATGTATACCTATATATACAGATATAACTACATATATTTTTATATTAATATATATATTTTTAATGGTTCATTCTCAATATTAACTTAAGCCAACTCTTTTTAGGGTCCATTAAAAAAATACCCTAAAAATTTAGGATTGTTACAATCCCTTAACTACAAAATAAGGCAAACCCACATGCCTTAAGCAACTTTAGTGGTTACGCTTAACCCTTGCCCTGCCATCATTTCCCTCCAGATGGACCAGTACCGTTCCTTTTGGTCTGGTTGCAGTTCCGAATGAAGTGTCCCACCTTGCCACATCCGTAGCACAAATTCTTCCTTGATATGCATTTTCCAAAATGCAGTCTGCCACACCTATGGCACCACACCTATGGCACCAACAACTCTTTTCCTTCTTGGAATGCAACTCTTGGGGTGTACTCCTCCTTAAGCTCCATGAGTATTCTCGATAAAAATCTTCCTTGAATCGATTCCACGGAATGGCCTCCTCGCTTCCTAATTCCATCACCAATGAGTTCCTCTTAGCGTACCACCATAGCCTTGCTTCTCCAGAGAACTTGTAGGCTGTGTACTTGACTCTTTGCTCCTCAATGCAGTCCATAACTCGTAGCAGTTCCTCCAACCTCGTAAGCCACTCCCTCGCTTCTCCAGAGTTCAGGTTCTCCTTAAACATAGGGAAAGGATGCTCATAGAACTCCTTGAAAGAGAAACCTTTTACTCTACTTGAAGTCCCTTCTCCTTGTATGCTAACCGAAGCTTCCACAAGATGACTTGCCACAGCTTCCAATGCTTGGGTAGCGTCTAGAACGTTCCTCGTCTTTTCATCAGGTTGAGATGGTCCCCTACCATCGTTGCTCCTAATGACGTCATGTCGTGGGGACATCTCTACAGTCACAATGATCATCAGCCCCTTACTTCGAAATGCTACACCAAGCCTTGCTCAAAACGTCAAACCTAATCGCAAACCTATCCGTACTAAGCGCCTAAACTACAACCACCTTAGCCAAAGACCTAATGCAGATCTAAGCTTAAGACCTTATCTAACGATCTTAGAGCAGATCAATCATAATCTCCAAGGTTTCATCATCAAAGCGGTCCTAGTTCTGACTACAACACCATATCAAATCCCTAAAATCCTCAAGTCCAACATCCTCAAGATCATAGGTATCGAAATCCTGTATCCCTTGTATACATATAATCCATCCTATGCTCTGGTAGATCATCTCCTAACACCTAATAGATCAGGTTCTATATTCCGCTAAGCAAAAAGCTTTAATGAATCCAGATCTAACTCCTAATAGATCCATTCCTATGGTCCGAAGAGCAACAGCTCTGATACCAACTGTAACGCCCCGATAATTAATTAACTGGTAATTAATTTCACGGTTTGTCTCCTAACCTTGTTCCACTCCAAACAAGACCTCCAGGACCTCTACTCCTAAAAAACAGAGGATACTAAGCAGTGAAAGTAATAAAGTACTATAAACATTAATCAGTATAACCAGAGTGTCTAACCAAAGATCATCAAAGCAGCGGAAATCATACTATATACATAACATTATTACAAGGGATCTATGCTAAACCTTAATATGCAAGCATGCATCAAACCCTAAGTCTGTAGCATAACTCAAAAGTACTAGTTACCATGAGTACCCGCTTAAGCTTGCAATAAGTCCTCAAGCATCTCCTGGATCGAATCCTTCACAAGACCGGATGCTTCACGGTATCCACTATCTATAACAACTTAATCGTACATATGGAGAAAAAGGAAAGCAATACAAAGGTAAGTCTGACGACTTAGTGAGTAGAAATCCACATGACGTACCCGTCATTAATTTGTGGATTCTTTTATTTATAAAACACATGCAACATTATGAGATGACAGTTATCATCAAAATGATATATATATATAATGTATGCTTATAATCATGAGTAACAGTAATAGTTTAACAATATGGTCTACCCGAGATATTACCCTTTCTCAGCAGGGTTGACGTTGTCCCAAGGAACATGTAGTACAATGCCGGTGCCCCATCCATTGTACAGCATACCGTGCATAACACTAGCGGCACGACTGAGTTTGACCAGGGTGGCCCACACCGCTAATGACGTCCGTCCTATAGTGACATCCATTAGGAATGGCTGCATCATTGGTCATGAAACCATTGGATCCAAAGCCCCCACACACACACACATTGACCATAAAGCTAACCCGTATAGTAAGCCCATAGCCATTACTACCGTAGATACCGGTGTATCATGTCATATAACGCAATTAGTCTTATCAATCTTTTACATGCACAGTTTTACAGGTCTCATTATTATCTTATTAACCGACACACGTTTTCACAAAAGAGAGTTCCCAGTAGTTCCAAAATGTATTTCATGAGAGTTGCAAAATATGTATGTTTGATATATATAAAATGCGTGCAATGCAGGAAAAGTAACAACAAAGCATCCATGTGAGTTTGTACTCACCCGGGCCGTAAAGCTCCTCCATGTAATTCCCTTGAGGCTCTATAACCTCGAATACTGAGAAAAGACCTATCACCAGTTCTATTTCTACTAAAGCACAACTCTAGAATAAGGAAACAGGAGCTATAGGACGGTTGGTGAAAATAGGGTTCCCTGTCACACACTGGCTGTACATCCAGGCTCGAGGCCGTATGTCCACTGCATCACGACGGGCCATACGCCTCATTTTCTCTCCACTGTTCGCCTATTCTCCGACTCCTAAGGCCAACACAGACTCCCTAGGGCCTCCTAACACAGATTGAAACCTCTATGCAAAGCAACAATGCTAAGCTAACAAAACGCTAGCCTAAGGAAAATTAAAGCGTAACTAAGCTCACAACTACAACTAGAAACATAGAACTATAATCGAGTAGCATAACGACGTATTTAAAAAGCTAAGGAGTCGAATGTTACCTCCTTGAAGCAAAACCTCGAGAATTCCTCCTCCAGCAGAACCGAAACACTCACAAAACTTCACAAACTGTGACGCCCCGCCCAATGGAAATATAAATTAACTAGTAATTGACCCCAAGCGCGCCATCCTAGCCATGTACCTCCAGGACACGACCTCCGGGAAATCACCTTCCTCATCGTAAGAAAAAAATTGCAGTGGAAGACTTTACCAAGGCTATGGGATTAAGAGATAGTAAATGAAACATCACACAACAATACCAGAGATAAAGTACTACATCCACAATATGATAAATAGTCGTCAAATGTACCGATCATCAGACCGTCAACAAGAAAATAGATACAACCCCAAAATAAGTTACATCAATATTGTTCACAAAAGATCAATAGATCAAAGCCTAGACTTAAGCTTAAGTAGGGCTACTGAGATCAGAATCTCTCAATCATGTCTACACGGGCAGATCCTCCATCTTCCCACATCGTCCTGAGCCAAACGGGATCCATATCCTCAAAGATCACCCGTATCAGAACTGAGCAATCACCCAAGTAGTCTCCGACGGCATCTTCGTCTAGTGTAGCTAAATCGCGCAATTATTCGTAATGATGGGGAAAGACATAAAATAAAGGGGGTAAGTCTAAGACTTAGTGACTTTTAACGCAGATAATACCCATGACAGTTTTAGTAATGAACTCAGATGTTTAATAAGCAAAAGCAGTTTCATCATGACAGCTTATTAACGCGTGATATATGTAAAGTAATGATATATGCATATGATGTAAACAATGATCATAGTTCAACAGTATGGTCTACCCGAGATATTACCCCTTCTCAATAGGGTTGATGCTGTCCCGAGGGACCTATAATACAATGCCAGTGCCCCAGCCATTGTACAACATACCATACATAACATTAGTGGAACGATCGGGTTCGACCCCGAGTGGCCCACACCAATTAATGACGTCCATCCAGTGGTGACCAAACCATTGGGAATGGTTGCATCAAGGTCCCGAAACCAATGGATCCAAAGCCCCGTATAACACAGCCATTTGACCATAAAGCTAACATGTATAGTAAGCCCATGGCCATTACTACAGCACGTACCGATGTACCATGTCATACGATGTAATTATCTTATCTGTATTTTACATGCATGTTATTTTACAAGTCCCACTTGGTTAACATGTTCAGCACAATGTTCTTCTCAAAATGACAGAGTTCATGTGCAATAAGTACAAACGGTGAGAGTTGTAAAATATGCATGTTTTCTCGATACATAAAATAGATGTGTAGTGCATGGGAAAATAGCAATGAGCATTATGTGAGTTAAAACTTACCTGGATCGATACGTGTCTCCTAAAACTCCAAAAGATCTGGGTTCTCCAAATCTGTGGAAAATCTTCTATAAGTCCTAATTCCACTAAACAACTCTAAAGTAAGGAAAACAAGAGCTACGGGACGGTTGGTGAAAATAGGGTTTCCCTGTCACACAGTGACCGTACATCCAAGCTTGAGAGCATATGTCCACCGTGTAACGACAAGCCATACGTCTGGTCTCGATACCGTACGTCCGTTCTATGGGTCCTCAGGGAGAACCTCATTTGCTCTCCACAGTCTACCTATTCTCCGACTCCTAGGGTTATTAGGAACACCCTAAAGCCTTCTAGTCTAGTTTATAGCCTCCATGCAACGTAACAACGCTAAGCTAACTAGAACGCTAACCCAAACGGGTCTTAAAAGCACAACTAAGCTAACAACTACAACTAAACATAAAACGAGCAGCATAACGACGTAATTAAAAGCTATGGATCGAACGTTACCTCTTTGAAACAAAACCGCAAGAGTTCCGCCTCATGAATGTTCCAAAACTTGCAACGCCTTGTACACAAGCTCATAACACACTCACAACACTTGGAAAACACTCTGGTAGCCTGGGGGCATCTGGAAGTTGTGAAAAACATGAAGGGGTAGGGTGCTATTTATAGGCTCAGAAAAGCAGCGGACATTCGACCAAGGGGTGTACGTCTGATGGTTCTTGCCCAGTGGTTCCATGGCTGCCTCGTACGTCTAGGTATTATCCAGAGGGTATTCAAAAAGTAGCGTACGTCCGATGGTCCCATGTACATCCGCCTATACGATTTGCAGAGCGTACGTCCAATGGTTCCCCACTATACGTCTGCACTACAAACAGCAGCGTACGTCCGCCAGACCTAGCGTATGTCTGTTAAAGTCCAAATCACCCCTCTAGTGTCCTTCGCGACCCAAAGCCCAAATTAATTCTCCCAACTAAGCTACTTACGCCTAGTTAATAATTTGGGTAACTACATTCTCCCCTCCTTATAAGAATTTCGTCCCAAAAATTTTGAGACAAATACCAAAAGAACAACACTTAATCCGGAGTAGAACGTTACCTTTCACCCGTATAGTCCTCTTCATCATGCTCGGTAAGTTCTTGGATTATCTCATCCCATCCGTTAAATGGTACATCATCCTCTTCAAACAGTTGTGGAAAATCGTCTCGCAAGTCGTCGAGTGCATCATACTCGATGTTACCCACGCTATACCAATCCTCGTCAATCTCTACTCCCAAATCTATCCACTCGCAGAAGGAGTAGTTCCACACGCAGTCCGGGTCAATTGGTATGGGTGCCATAATCCTGAAAAGAAACAACCCTTTCTTAGCCAACTATTCCCTTACCCAAAATGGAAATAGGTATACTGTCCAAGTATAATCTTAAAAGAAAGAGTCATACACAATCACTCAAACAAATGCAGGTAACGACTCTGCATGTCATGTTCGGCTTCCCACGATGCTTCCACAACTCCATGATTGTGCCACAGTACCTTAACGATAGGGATCGTCTTGGTAAGCAACACCTACTCCTTCTTATCTATAATCTTAATCGATTCTTCAACGTAGGTTAATCCCTCCTAGATTTCCAATGACTCATACTCCACAATTACATCGGGGTTAGCGATGTACTTCCTCAACATCAACACATGGAAAACGTCATGAGTTCCAATCAAATCTGAGGGTAAGGCAATCCTATAAGCCAACCTCCCCACTCTCTAAGTAATTTTGAACGGTCCAACAAACCTTGGGTTAAGCTTCCCCTTCTTTCCAAACCGCATTACTCCCTTCATTGGTGATTCCTTCAGGAACACATGATCTCCCACTTCGAACTCCAAAGGCCTCCTCTGGTTATCAGCATAACTCTTATGCCGACTCTGAGCGGCACTCATCCTTTCTTTGATGACACGCACCTTGTCATGGGTATCCTGAATCATTTCTGGCCCCAACGTCTGTCTCTCACCGACGTTGTCCAATTACAAGGGCGACTGACACTTTCATCCATAAAGTGCTTCATACGGTGGCATTCCAATAGTCGCCTGATAACTGTTGTTGTGGGCAAACTCGATCAAAGGCAAGTACTGAACCCAGCTTCCTTTGAATTCCAACACACAAGCCAGCAACATATCCTCTAGGATCTAGTTCGTCTGCTCAGACTGACTGTCTGTCTGTCTGAGGATGGAAAGCAATATTGAACTTTATCTCTGTCCCCATTTCCTTCTAAAGACTTTGCCAGAACCTTGAAGTAAAACGAGATTCTCTGTCCGAAATGACTGCTGATGGTACTCCATGTAAATGGACTACATTCTGGACATATAGTCTGGCCAACTTATCCATCGGATCCTTAACCTTCAAGGGAATAAAGTGAGCACTCTTCGTTAAACGATCGACAACAACCCAAGTGGAATCTTCCCCAGTGGGAGTTTTTGGTAAACCCAAAATAAAGTCCATTGCGATCTCGTCCCACTTCTACTTCGGTATAAGCAACAGCTTAAGCATCCTCGCCGGTCTTTGATGCTCCGCCTTCACTTGCTAACAGGTCGAACACTGCTCCATAAACTTTGCAATGTCCTTCTTCATATTGTTCCACCAATATGATCCCTTCACATCACAATACATCTTGGTGCCTCCAGGATGCACAATGTATGGAGAATGATGAGCCTCACTCATTATCTCCTTTCTTAGTTCTCCGATTCCCAGCACACACACTTGCTTGAAATGGGTAAGCAACCCGTCCTCCTTAAGACAAAACTCCTTTGCCTTACCTTCCGCAAGCAATAGCTTGATCTTGGCACACTCAGGATCCTCCAGCTAAGCAGCCTTGATTCTTGCAAGAAATTTTGACTAAACCATCAGGTTAGCCAGGTGTACAGGCATACCTTTACCTACTACTTCCAATCCCATCCTAGTGAGTTCCTTAATCAACCGGGGTAGAGAAATCCCAAGGGCGGCAAGCTCCACCGTTGATTTCTTGCTCAATGCGTCTGCTACAACGTTAGCCTTATCAGGATGATAATTGATCTCGCAATCAATAATCCTTGATCAGCTCTAGTCACCTCATCTGCCTCATGTTCAATTCCTTCTAAGTGAAGAAATACTTTATGCTCTTGTGGTCCATGTAGATCTCACACCGCTCGCCATGCAAGTAGTGCGTCCAAATCTTAAGAGCAAGCACAACCGCTTCCAACTCCAGGTCGTGTGTAGAATAGTTCTGCTCATATGGTTTTAGCTGGCGCGAAGCATAGGCAATAACATTGCTGTTTTGCATCAGCACAAAACCTAAACCTTTCTTAGAAGCATTGCTATATACTACGAAATTACCAAACTCCGTAGGTAATGCCAACACTGGAGCAGTAACCAATCGCTTCTTCAGCTCTTGGAAACATTGCTCACATTCTTCCGTCCAATTAAAATGAGCATTCTTCCTAGTCAAGGCAGTGAGTGGTTCTGACAGCTTCGAAAAACCTTCGATGTAGCATCGATAATAACCAGCGAGTCCTAAGAAACTCCGAATCTTGAACACGCTAGTTGGTCTTGTCCACTCCACCACGGCCTTCACCTTCTCCGAGTCCACTGCTACTCTCTCACCAGAAATCATGTGTCCAAGGAAAGACACGCTATCTAGCCAAAACTCGCACTTCTCGAGTTTAGCATAGAGCTTCTCCCTCCTAAGCCTCTCCAATGCCTTCCGCAAATGCTCCTCGTGCTCCTCCGACGTCCTTGAGTAAATCAAGATATCGTCAATAAAGACAACGGTGAACTGATCCAAATAGTCATGAAAGACTCTGTTCATCGTGTCCATAAAGACTGCCGGTGCATTACTTAGTCCAAAAGACATAACTAAGAACTTGTAGTGTGCATAAAGAGTCCTAAAGGCTGTTTTAGGAATGTCCTCTTCCTTCCCCCTCACTTGGTGATAGCTTGAGCACAGATCGACCTTAGAAAACACTCGCGCTCCTTGCAGCTGATCCAATAGGTCTTCAATCCTTGGCAAAGGATATCGATTCTCGATCGTCACCTTATTCAACTCCCGATAGTCAATGCACATCCTTATCGACCCATCCATCTTCTTAACAAATAACACCGGCGCTCCCCACGGTGATATACTAAGGCGAATAAAACCCTTGTCCAAAAGCTCCTGTAGCTGTTCCTTTAGCTCTTTCAACTCCGACGACGCCATTCTATAAGGTGCCTTAGAGATAGGATTAGTGCTTGGCACACACTCAATCCCAAAGTCCACCTCCCTCTATGGTGGTAATCTAGAGTAGTCTGACGAAAAGACATCTGGATACTTGCACACCACAGAAATATCTTCCAGATTCTTTTTTGCTTGCTTTGTTGGAGCAACAACGAATGCCAAGAATGCCTGATCGCCTCTGATGATAAGCTTCCTCACCTGTACGGCCGAAATCGTTGGAGGTAAGGACCTCGCTCGCTATCCAACGTACGCCACTTTTCCTTCTCCCCACGGTGTAAGCTTCACTTGCTTCAAAGCACAGTCGATAACAGCTGAATGCTTCGTCAACCAATCCATTCCAAGAATAATGTCGTAACTAAACATAGGGAGAACAACTAAGTTTGTGGGAAGTACTCTTCCACAAATGCTAACAGGGCATTCGCAAACTACACGCTTACAGACCACAGTTTTCCCTATGGGTGTAGTTACAGCTAGACCAGGTTCCAAAGTTCTCACAACAAGTCTAGACAACCTTACGAACACTATAGATACGAAAGAGTGGGTAGCCCCCGAATCAAACAAAACTGAAGCTTCAAATCCAAGTATAGGGGCAGTACCTATCACTACCTCCGATCCTCCTTCCGATTCTCCTGTAACAAACGCGTAAACTCGGGCTAGCGCCAAAGGCTTCTGAGCAACCCTTTTGCTTTTGCTCACGCAGTCCTTGCTAAAGTGACCAAACTGGCCACAACGATAGCAAGTTCCAGTTTCCATCCTGCAGGGTCCCTAGTGTACACGGTTACAATTCTTACACAGCTCTGACGTTTGATTCTTCTGCGACAAAACTGGAGGGTTACTAGACGTATGTCCTTGTGACCTCTAGGGTGGAAAACTCCCCACCGCCATTCTCTAAGCTGGCTCAGCTCCTCCGACCGAAGTACCAGTTCTTTGAGTCCTCCTCTTCTGATCCGCATACTCAGCCGCATTCTCCTTCAGACTTTCCTCATAGATCGACACCTTATCAACCAACTGGGAGAAATCCTAAATGTCAAAGCAACTCATCATAATCCGAATACGAGAGTTCAAACCTTGTTCGAACTTCTTCGCTTTCTTTTCCTTAGTCTGGATGAGGTAGAACCCAAAGCGTGACAACTGCAGAAACTTTGCGGCGTATTCAATCACTGACATCCCTCCTTGGACCAAATCCAAAAACTCGCGTGCCTTCGCCTCTTGCACGACTCTAGGAAAGAAGTGCCGATTGAACGTGTGTTTGAAGTCTTCCCAATAAATGGCAGTCTCTGAACCCAAGTCAGCGACAACCACTACTTTCTTGTCCTGCCACCAGCGCTTAGCTTCTTCAGTCAGCTTATAAGCAGCATAAGCCACCTTCTGCTCATTCGTACAACCAAGGGTAGCTAACAACTCCTCCACATCGTTCAGCCAAATCTCAGCATGAATGTGATCGCCTCTCCCGTCAAAACTCTCCGAGTGATGACTGCAAAAATCTTACAAAGAACATCCAGTACCTTCAACTGGCTGTCACGCAATCCTATCGCGATTTATGGCTGAAACAAACTGGCCAATCGCGTCCATCACTTGACTTCCTGGGAGTGACGCCTCATCAACGGGTATTGATGAGTGCCTAAAAGTGCTTATTTGAACCCCTTAATTTATATTTGTTAGGCTCTTAGTATTGTTAATTTCTAATTATTTGTGGTATTTTTAGTGTTTTGAGTTGTGCAGGTCTTTACAACAAAATTTGGCCACAAGAGAGCAAAAAGACACTAAGTGAAGATTTGGACCCCTGCCAAGTGCGTTCGACCGCACTTGGTGCGTTCGAACGCACTGACGGTCGAACGCAGGGACACGATCGATCGCAGTCCCCGTCAGCCCGCGTATCGCGTGGGTGCCCTAGGAGTCCATCGCTTCAGCATGCGCCGTTATGGTTTTCTGCGGTCGAACGCACTTTGTGCGATCGAACGCACAACTCAATAGTACGTTCGAACGCACCTCCTGCGTTCGAACGCACTCGTAGGAAATTTTGCCTATAAATAGGACCCAAGGCTTTTGGTCGAAAACACATTCTCTTGGGGCGTTTTTGAGAGCATTTTGCTTCTGTTTGCATTGCTCCGCCCTTTTTAGTTGTAAACTTTTCTTTTAATTTAATTTTAATGCATTATTTCAATTCATTTATGCTTTATTATTAAATGGGTGGCTAGAATCTTCAACTTAGGTTGAAGATGAAGCCTCACCCTTAGTTTAAATTTCTTGCTTTTACATTTTATGCTTATTGATAAGTGCCAAAATATTCATATTTTAGCCCTTAATTTACACTTGTTAATTTCTTAGTTTTTGTTATTTTGTTCCATTTTATTTCCTTTTTGTGTTTTCTATGTTTTTATAGGTCATGGAAGAAAAGGAAGCGTTTCTGGAAATGTTCCAAGCTTAAAGGGCAAATTGGGAAGACCTAGAAGATGTGGAAAGGATTAAATCGGAATTTATCAAATTGGAGCTAAAATCGGATTGGATTCAAATTTGGATTCTGAACAGGTCTCGGTATTTTGGCCATAACTTTCAGCTCAAATATCGGATTGAGGTGATTCCAACGGCATTGGAAAGCTGACTCAACAGGCTACAAATCATTGTGAAATATAATTTTCCTAATTCGGACCGCCGCAACACTAAAATCACCCCGCAAGATAGAAGCTCAATTCTGGACAAATTCTATTCCGATTTGTAATAGGATTGTCTCCTAAATTGACTAGGAGATAGAATTCCGAATTTCCTAGGTTTACTAGGGTTTCTAGGACTCTCCTAAAGCCTATAAATAGACCTCTAAGCCTCACAACT